>ML261977.1:86143-104270 GCA_005239495.1 Nicotiana undulata
ATTTCCCCCCCCCCCCCATTTTCACTATCCGTCCCCGAGTTGTTTACAAATAGTTATTACAGACCATTGAATATGAATTACATAATTGAAATAGAGACAAATAAGAAGTTAACTATAGGGAGCCTACAGAATAGGCCCAGATTGTCCATGTCCTCAATACCAAGTATGTTTCACAGCTTTTTCACAATTCGGGTGTGTCAGAGTTCCCAAAGGACCTGAAGGGATCCCGGACAGTGCTCACACCCAGATTTCATAGCCAAGATAGAGTAGGTGCAGTATGGAAGAGTCAGCCTTAGTGTGTCAAAGTTCATAGGGAGCTCAGGGGTCCCAAAGCAGTGCTCACACTAAGGAGGCATAACTTAAGGGGTCTAAGAGTTGAGTGAGAGTGCTTGACATAGTTTTGAAAGAGTTATGTTGGAAAAAAACAGTTTGAAAATGATCCGTTTAGAATCAGTTCTTGAAGGAAAACAAGAGTTTTAATTCTTATTGAAAACAGTTTTGAGAGAGGGTGAATAAAACAGTCTTAGAATCAGAATAGCACACATAAACACAAACAGGGGCAAAGGACAATGGGGGCAAGTAAGTCACATGTAAGAGCATATTTGCACATAGGTAGACATCAGAGAAAGCATTTCAAGACTCAACAGTCATAGTACATTTCATCACAAGGGGTTCAGGCAAGGAGCTTGACAGTATTAGATTGAGGAATGTCAAACAGGTTCACATATCAAGTTAGGGAATGGTGCAAAAATGGTAGCAAACTAATAGGGGAAGCAGTAACATGCTGAAATAAGGGGAAGGGGGATCATATAGACATAATAGATATGCTAGTTACAGGGTAAGCAATAGAACCACAAGTAGAAGCATAAAGAAATAAAGGAAAGTGCAATGCGAATATAAACATGTTGTTTCAGATGCTAGAAATCAAATAGAGGACATACCAGTAAAGAGTGAAAGAATAGAGCAGTAGTGTGCAGGAGAATAGAGCAATATCACAGTAGTGTGCAGAGCAGTAATGAGTTACTCAGTCTTGACTTTCAGCTGACTGAGTAGCCAGTAATCAATAAGAGAAGCAAGAGAGAATGTATAGAAAAGTAAGAGAGAATTCAGAGCAATGAGTGTCTCTGTCTGTCTTTGTTTGTGCTAAAGAAAGAGTATTTATAGATCTTGAAAACGAGTAGAGAATAACATAATTATAGAAACAGTACTAATCAAAATCGATCAGAGGTCTGGACTCCCTTCAATTAGGGAGTCATGATTCAAACGGGTATAAACTGTATCAAATAAGGAAAGAATCACTTAGAAGGCTGATTCTACCATAATATGAGTAGTAAAGAATGTGGCATATAATAAAGGTTAAGTACATAATATTTCAAGTAAGGAAAATATATATTGAGCGTGTTTATATGGTAAAAATATAAATTAGTTCTGGAAATTAGTCAAAGAATCACGGATGGGACTAAAATCACAAGGAATCAGTCTTAATTAAGGAAAAACATCTCACAAGCAATTCAAATCAATACGGGATTATAAGGGACATGCAGAAAATTACAGATTCAAGGAGAATATCACACATGGGTGGGGTAACATGCTATAGGCAAGGATAAACAGGAAACCAGCCTTAATTAAAGAAATATCTCAAGAATCAGTATAGAATATCATGCAAGATCAATGAAGAACCAATCACAGGGATTCGAAGACCCACGAATAGAGAACAATACTAATTTAGGAGAAATTAGCACAAGCTTATGAGAACAAACAGAATGAACTCGAAAGTCAGAAACCCTAATAAGCAAACATAGGGTAAAACCACATACGTCAAGAATTCACATAGAGCACGGCCTAAATTAATGGAGTAGATATTAATACATGTAGGAGAAGTGAAGTATCACCAACAGTGATGAACAAAAATAGAGTAGAATCACATAATAGGCAGGAAAACATAGGGCAAAATCACATAATCGCAGAACGTTCATAAAGAATATACAGATTAATTGAACACAGTACCAAAGACGAACTCAGAACCTTAAGAAAAAATTAAGGTTTTCAACATAGTAACTCGGATAGAGGAGAAACTTAAAATAAACCATTAAAACATAGTAGAAACCTTAGGATAATACTAAAAGTCATAGAAAAATCGTTTTAAAAGGGATCATGAGACCCTAGTTTGAAAACGAAGAGCTATTTTAGGAAAAATCGAAGAACCTTTGGGGAAAACAACAATGAACTCATAACATACATAGATCTAAAACAGATCTAAAAGAAAATCGGAAAATCTTAGGCGTTAGGGTTTCAAATAACCCAGAGAAAATAAGAAACCTTAAAAATATCACCGGCTTTAGCTGGAAAAGTCATAGATCTTACTCAAATGGTCGGAGGTGGCCGAAAAATGGCATGAGGGACTATGGGAGGATTTGAACTGCTCCAAGTTCACATGAGAACCTTAGGGTAGCATCAAACCGGCATGGGGTGAAGCAGGGGCCAGGAGATGATGAGAGGCCATGGTTTCCGGCGAGGGAAGTGGCCGGAGAAGGTGGACAGTGCCCANTAAATTAAGGTTAAATAAGTGAAATTAAGGTAATTAACTAGTATTAAAAATAAAAATGCCGGATTATTGAATTAAAATAGTATAAAATATACAATTAGGCTATAATTGCAAAATCATTGTAATTATAGCCAGATAATGCCAGATTGGCTAATTTGTAAAATAGTTGAATCCCAATGGGATTAAAAATGATATATTGAGTTAGGAAATATTTTTATATTATCTGTAATGAAATTTATGAATAATTATTGGATGTAAAGTACTGAATAAAATTAGAAAATAAATTGATAAAAGTATAAACAAATTATGGAAAAAATACCAGTTATTATAAAAAGTGATTTTGAAGGTATATATGCAAAATTTAAAATAATTTGGGGAAAAATTGGGTATCAACAGCTACCCCTCTTTACCCGGGAAGGATGAAAGAATTGTCGGGTAAAGACATGATGGCCAATTTTGACCGAGCGAAGCGGTTTGAAGAGGTTTACGCTGCACCCTGGTTTATGAGTTGCCTACATATCCCTGATTTTAGAGGAATCAGGCCGTTTGCAGTTCAGGAGTCATCGACAAAGTTTACCGATGAAGATTTACAAGAACGGACGCAATGTATGAGGTTGGGTGAATAAATGAATTACGGGAATGGTTAGGGGAACTGGAGCGGGACCGCTCCTGCCAGGGTGACCGTTGCTTGCCGAATTACTTGCAAATAAATAATACAAGCATATATTATGCGTCATTAAACATGATGCAAGTTCCCGTCAGACTATGAATGTTGTCTTTGGACGGTTAAGGATGACGTCTTTAGACCATGATGTCCTGGGCCATGGATTGCTTGATGAAGAATTTGCGGGCCATGAAATGACGTTCTCCTGCTTATGAGGATGGTGCCTCCGAACCATGACGCCTTTGAATAATGATATGCAAATGATTAAAAGAGATCCTCAGGCCATGACATGGTGTTATCAGGCCATGAAGATGGTGCCTTCAAACGATGACGCATTTGGATAAGTTGGCGATATTTCAGCCCATGAAGATGCAATAGTATGATGTTGACAAGACAGAGCTTAGTCTTGCGTATTGAAAGAGCAGAGCTTAGCCCGAAACAAAAGCGAAGTAAATAGTGCTTGAGAAAGCAGTTAGTCTCGAAAAGTAAATTGGAGGCAGAACTTAGCCTCGAAAGGCAGAAAAGTAGCCTTATGCAAAGATGCAGATGGAGACAGTGCTTAGTCTCGGAAGGCAAAAAGGTAGCCTTATGCAGGTGGAAGTCAGAATAGTAGCCTTATGCAATGTAGATGGATACAATGCTTAGTCTCGGAAGGCAGAATGGTAGCCTTATGCAGATGCAGATGGAGGTAGAGCTTAACCTTGGAAGGCAGAATGGTAGCCTTATGCAGGTGGAAGGCAGAATAGTAGCCCTATGCGATGTAGATGGATACAGTGCTTAGTCTCGGAAGGCAGAATAGTAGCCTTATGCAGATGCAGATGCAGATGGAGGTAGAGCTTAACCTCGGAAGGCATAATGGTAGCCTTATGCAATGTAGGTGGAGGTAGATCTTAACTTCGGAAGGCAAAATGGTAGCCTTATGCAAGTGGAAGGCAGAATAGTAGCCCTATGCGATGTAGATGGAGGCAGTGCTTAGTCTCGGATGGCAGAATAGTAGCCTTATGCAGATGCAGATTGAGGTAGAGCTTAACCTTAGAAGGCAGAATGGTAGCCTTAGGCAGAGAAGCGAATGCAGAGGGAGATAGTGTTTAGTCTCGGAAGGCAGAAAGGTAGCCTTATGTAAGAAATAAAATAACAGTAGGAATTCTTAGCTGGAAATAAATTGCGGTATTGTGACCATTGAGAGCATTGTGATCATGAAGCATCATTTGCGTTGATGTTAAATGTCGGCAAGTGCAACGGCTTTGAGAATAACATTTTGAACAATGTTTGTCCCCTGGGCGGACAGTATGTTTAGGGATTTTGCAACCATAGTGCCTGCATCCAAAGAAAAATCTTGAGTTTTGTAAAGGGAGGGTTAGTTTGTATCCCTGCCGGCTTTGCTTGCCTCGTTCGGCTTGATCTGATGTTACTGTCTGTATCATTGGGGTAGCGTTTGCTAAACAAAGTTTGTTCAAGAACAAACATGCATGATTCTTTTAAAAGTATAACATAATGTATAATTTAAAAATAATTTTCTGGATGAACCGACGACCGTGACATGGTTTGAGACATTGCAACTTCTCTTGCTACGGAATTTTGAGGGTCCTCCTCAAAATTCTGCCCCAGTTTGATGGGTGAACACTTCTGACTGTTGCTCGTGCGGCGATCGGCTGAACTTGCTTCAGAATTTTGAGGGTCCTACTTAAAATTCTGCCCCAGTTTGATGGGTGAACACTTCTGACTGTTGCTCGTGCGGCGATCGGCTGAACTTGCTTCAGAATTTTGAGGGTCCTACTTAAAATTCTGCCCCAGTTTCCAATTGCGGGGGAAAATGAAATTTTTATTGAATTGTGACCGAACCCATATGGCTGCCTACGTATCCCCTCTTAAACGGGAATCAGGTTAGGCGTAGTTCAATTTACATCATTGATAAGGCATAAAAGGTTACACGTAGTAGCACTTGACTGCATCTGAATTGATTGGTTTTGGCCATACTTCTCCGTCCATTTCTGCAAGTATAAGAGCTCCTCCTATCAACACTCGGTGAACCATGTACGGGTCTTGCCAGTTGGGAGAGAATTTCCCTTTGGCTTCGTCTTGATGTGGAAAGATTTTCTTTAACACCAGCTGCCCTGGTGTGAACGATCTCAGCTTGACTTTCTTGTTGAAGGCTCTAGACATTCTATTCTGGTAGAGTTGACCGTGGCAGACTAGTTGGCCATTGCAAACTGCATTCATTCTCCTTCCGTCTATGAGGGACAACTTCTCATAACGGTTCTTTACCCACTCTGCGTCACTAAGCTCAGCTTCTTGTATAATTCTGAGAGATGGAATTTCAATGTAACGACCCGGTCTGTCGTTACATAGAACCTTCATTATAATTACTGTTATTGCCTTGTCATAGCTTGGTTTAACTGTTATTGATGTGTTAGAGTTGGTGGGCTTGAAATTGAATGGTTGTAGTGAGAGTTCAGTCAATTATCCTTTTAAAATAGCCTTAAAATGAGAAAAGTCAACTAAGAGTTGACTTATTGGTAAATGAACTCGGAATGGGAATTTTATGGTTCGAATAGCTTCGTTAGGTTATTTGGGACATAGGAGTATGTTCAGAATAATTTTGTGATGTCCGGTGTAGAATTAGGCTTGAATTGGCGAAAGTTAGTTTTTGGCGATTTCCGGCCGGTAGTGGAAAATAGGCTATCGGGTTCGGAATGGAATTTTGACAGTTGGAACAGGTTTGTAATGTCATTTTGGATGTGCCTGCAAAGTTTCAGGTCAATCAGAGTTGTTTTGGAGAGTTTCGGCATCGTTGGTGAGTTTTAGAAATATCAAAGTTCCTAGGCTTGAATCCGATGTAAATTTGGTGTTTTGATGTTAATTTTAGTGTTTTGAGAGTGCAAATAAGTTTTAATGATCATATGTGATGTGTTGGTATAGTTGGTTGGGGTCCCGAGGCACTCGATATTGAATTCGGGTGCTCGACAGAGGTTTGAACTTGGAAATTGCAACAATACAGTTGCTGGTGCTGGTGTAACCGCACCTGCGAAAGTTTGACCGCAGGTGCGGGCAGTGGGTCGCAGGTGTGGAGAGGTCGCAGGTGCGGTTATGGGACCGCAGGTGCGGTCTCACAGGTGCGAGTAAGTGGGTCGCAGGTGCGGAAACCCTGTGCAGTATTTAAATAAACCCTTCCGCGACCCTAACATATTTTTACACTATTTTTGTACTGACAGAGAGCTTTGGGGCGATTTTTGAAGAGGGAAATCAGTTTTCTTCATAGAGGTAAGTATTTTGATCATTAAAACTCAATTACAGGTGATTAAGGAGCATAATCCCAGTGTTTAATTCATGAAAATCAGTAGAAAAATTTGGGTTTAGGGCTTGAGATTATGAGACATTTAGGGGTCGATTTGAGGGGTCAAACGAACTCCGATTTTGGTGTTCTTTATATGTACCGACTCGTGAGAGGATGAAGAACATTTTGGTATAAAATTTCTGTTTCAGGACACGGGCCCAGGGGTTGAGTTTTGACCGAATTCGGATTTTTGAGCTAAATTCGATATTTTTCAATTGGATTTTATTCCTTGAGCGTAATTTGATGATAAAGGTATGATCTTTATAGATTTGGAGCGCTCGGGAGTTGATTCGAGAGGCAAACGCATAGCGAAGTAGTTTCGGGCTATTTGAGGTAAGTAATGTCTTTAAATCCTGTCTTGAGGGTATGAAACCCGGACTATGCACCCTTTCACGGGTTTTGAAATGCAAAGGTTGAAAATTGGAGACATATTCCCTATTTAGGCGACTATTGAATTGCGAAACCGATTTCTAAGCTTTTGCTTAATTAGTATTTACATATTATGATATGTTTTGGGTTGTAAGCCATGTTTAGGGCCTAGTGCCGATCTGTTTACCCCTTGGGGGTTGTATTTACTATGTTTTCCTCACTATATATTAGGATTTTACACTCAGTCTTTTCCTGATAAATTGTTTTGACACTCAGAGTATTTTTATACTATTTCTTGAAAAACGAAACACTGTTTTGGGTTGAGAACCCGGTATGTTTCTGGCCTAAGGGAAAATTGAGAGTGTCTGACTGAGTGAGGCTTTCAGGCTTATATTGTGAGGGGCTTCCAGGCCTTATATGAGAGAGGCTTTCAGGCCTATATTGTGAGGAGGCTTTCAGGCCTATATTGTGAGGAGGCTTTCAGGCCTTATATGAGGGAGGCTTTCAGGCCTATATTTTGAGGAGGCTTTCAGGCCTTATGTTGTTATAGCGCTTGGGCTGTAGGATCCCGTCCGGAGTCTGTACACACCCTCAGTAAGCGCAGGTTCCTATTGAGTGATGAATATTGCCCGCGGGGCTGATATTGAGTGACAGTGAGGTTTCCTGATGGGATGTTACTGAGTGATTGTAAGAATGCCTGATGGGCAAATTGTTACGAGGAATGATTATGGCCCGAGGGGCAGTTTTATAAAGTCTTTTACTGAGTTTTCGAACTTTGATTTACTTTGTTTTCAAACTGGTTTTATTGAGAATTTTACTGAGATATTCTGATATTGCACGTGCTTTCAAATGATTTTCTGAAAACTGATTACGAATTTATTATTTGATGAATACTATCTGGTGACTTGGTGTTTTACTATTTTTGTGAAATTGTGTATCTGTGTTGTGTGTTTATATTTCTCAGACTGTGATTTATTTTCATTACTACTGAGTTGGCGTACTCATAAAGACTCCTTGTGCCTCTTTGCACTGATCCAGGTACCGATTTGGAGCAGTAGCTGCCTTTTTCGTTAGCAGCAGTTCACGGGATGTTGAGGTAGCTATCCAGCGTCCACAGCTTCTTCATTTCCCTTCCTCATGTAGTTTTTAGAATTTGATTCATAGACATATATTATAGTTTTAGCAGAGTTAGACTTATTTATCCTTAGATGCTCATGACTATTGACTCCAGTTCTTGGGAGGTTTGTTTAGGCTAATATGGGAACGCTAAGACTTAATTATGTTATTTGATGCTATCGTTGCATGCTTATTATTAAATTGTGAACTCTTATAATTGAACAAAAGCATAGTAATGTGATGGTTGGCTAGCCTAGTTCCACGATAGGCGCCATCATGGCCTGTTAGGATTTGGGGTCGTGACATTCAACTTCGGCGGGAATAACAACCTATGTACCATAAACCAACATATAGGGAGTCGCCCCGGTTGATATGCGGACTGTGGTGCGGTATCCCAGTAGAGCAAACGATAACTTCTCATGCCACTATTTGTGCTTCTCTATCATTTTCCTCAATATCTTCTTCATGTTTTTGTTGGCGGCCTATACAGCTCCATTAATCTAGGGCCAGTAGGCTGTGAAATTATTGTGTTTGATCTTGAAGGTTTCTCACATAGCTTTCATCAAATCACTGTTGAGATTGGAACCAATGTCGGTGATGATTGACTCGGGAACTCCAAATCGATAAACAATGAGATCACGGACAAAGTCGGCCACGACATTCTTAGGTACTGCCTTGTAGGATGCCGCTTCGACCCATTTGGTGAAATAATCGATGGCTACTAGGATGAACATGTGTCCGTTGGAGGCGGCAGGCTCAATTGGTCAGATAATGTCCATTCCCCAGGAGACGAATGGCCACGGTGAGCTTGTGGCATTAAGCTCGTTTGGAGGTACCTTTATCATGTCTGCATGTATCTGACTGCGGTGGCATTTCCGGACATACTGGATGCAGTCCGTTTCCATAGTCATCCAAAAGTAACCAGCCCGGAGTATCTTCTTTGCTAAGACAAAACCGTTCATATGTGGACCGCAAGTCCCAACATGAATTTCTTCTAGTAGCCTGGATGCTTCCTTTGCGTCGACACATCTTAATAATCCCAAATCGGGAGTCCTCCTATACAGGATTTCTCTACTGTGAAAGAAATGGTTGGATAGTCTCTGAAGTGTGTGTTTCTGAGTAGGATTTGAAAGCTCTGGGTACTCTCCTTTTGCCACGTATTCCTTGACGTCATGAAACCAAGGTTTTCTGTTTGCTTCTTCTTCAACATAGGCACAGTATGCTAGCTGATTATGGATCTTCACTGGAATAGGATCAATGAAATTCTTGTCTGGATGCTGAATCATAGAGGACAGAGTGGCCAATGCATCGGCGAACACGTTCTGGATTCTGGGAACATGCCAAAATTCTATCTTCGTGAACCTCTTTCTCAATTCCTGCACGTGATGCAAATACGACAGTATCTTGGAATTCTTGGTCGCCCATTCTCCTTGTACCTGATGTACCAGTAGGTCAGAATAACCAATCACTAACAGCTCCTGAACATTCATGTCGATGGCCATTTTGAGCCCTAAGATACAGGCTTCATATTCGGCCATATTGTTGGTGCATGGGAATCTGAGTTTGGCAGTTACCGGATAATGCTAACTGGTTTCTGATATTAGGACCTCTCCAACGCCGACTCCTTTGCAAATTCGTCACTTCATCGAAGAATAGTCTCCAACCGTCATAGGATTCGACAATGTCTTCTCCTACGAATGATACCTATTCATCGGGAAAATACATTTTCAGGGGTTCGTATTCTCCGTCCATAGGGTTTTCAGCAAGATGGTCTATCAGTGCTGGTCCCTTGATAGCTTTCTGATTCATACAAACAATATCGAACTCGCTTAGAAGGATTTTCCACTTGGCCAGCTTGCCAGTGGGCATGGGCTTTTGAAAGATGTACTTCAAGAGATCCATCCTGAAGATGAGATATGTGGTATAGGCACAGAAAGAGTGCCTCAGCTTCTGGGCTACCTAAGTCAAAGCGCAGCAAGTTCGTTCCAGCAGAGAGTACCGGGCCTCATACGGGGTGAGTTTCTTGCTGAGATAATAGATGGCTTGCTCCTTTCTCCCTGTTTCATCGTGCTACCCCAGAACGCAGCCGAAAGCTCCATCTAATATTGCAAGGTAGAGTAGCAAAGGTATACTTGGCTCAGGTGGTACCAAGACTAGTGGTGTTGACAAGTACTCTTTAATTCTGTCAAAAGCCTTTTGGCAATCATCGGTCCATTTGGTTGCGACATCCTTCTTCAGCATCTTGAAGATCGGCTCGCAGATGATTGTAGATTGTGTTATGAACCGGCTGGTGTAGTTAAGTCGTTCCAAGACACTCATCACGTCTTTCTTTCTCCTTGGCGGTGGTAATTCCTGGATGGATTTGACCTTTGACGGATCTAGTTCAATCCCTTGGCGGCTGACAATGAACCCGAGCAACTTCCCAGCAGGAACCTCGAATGCACACTTCGCAGGATTCAGTTTCAGATTGTATTTCCGCAAACTATTGAAGAACTTCCTCAAGTCTGTTATGGGATCAGTGACTTTCTTGGATTTGATAATAACATCATCCACGTATACCTCAATATCCTTGTGTATCATATCGTGGAACATAGTGGTCATAACCCTCATGTAGGTGGCCCCTCCGTTCTTCAGGCCGAATGGCATCATCTTCTAACAGTATACTCCCCACGGTATAATGAAAGCCGTTTTCTCAGCATCTTCCTCATCCATCCAGATATGATGATAACCAGCGAAGCAATCTACGAATGACTGTAGCTCATGCTTAGCGCAATTGTCAATCAGGATGTGTATATTTGGAAAAGGGAAGTCGTCTTTCGGACTGGCCCGGTTGAGATCCCAGTAGTCGACACAGACTCTGACCTTCCCATCCTTCTTTGGCACTGACACAATGTTGGCTAACCATGTCGGGTACTCAACTACCCTGAGAACTTTGGCGTTGATCTGCTTGGTAACTTCTTCCTTGATTTTCAAACTTATGTCGGGTTTGAACTTTCTGAGCTTTTGCTTTACCGGTGGACACATTTGATTGGTTAGCAGTTTTTGAGCCATAATAGACATACTTAGACCAGTCATGTCATCATACGACCAGGCGAATATATCCTTACACACTTTTAGGAATTCTGTGTATTCCTTCTTTTCTGATGGCGACAGGTGAATGCTGATTCGTGTTTCCTTAACATTTTCTGTATCTCCCAAGTTCACAACTTTGGTCTCATCCAGGTTTGACTTAGGCCTGTTCTCAAAATTCTCAACTTCTTTAACAATCTCGTCCGGTATATCATCTCCCTTTGAATCAATATTCGTTTGTTGCGTTGTCTCATTGTATGTCACAGTCATTGGTTCGTCAAGACAGGTAATAGTAATGTTGTATAGGTAAAGTAATGAGAGAAAATTATAGCAATAAAGATTGATTCATAAGAAAATTAAAACGCCTTTGATAAATTGAATAATTGTTTTAAACATTTAAAGATCTTATTGTAGGAATTAAAATGCGAAAAGGAAATCATTTAGTAAAGAAAATAGTGAATAATACTTGTTTTAGTCGTGCTACCCCGAGGCTCGTCGGGCTTTGGTTGTCCTGATGGTCCAGTTCTTGAGGTACATCACTATGCTCACAGCCTGTATGGAAGGGCCTTCCTCCCCCTCCTACTCGAGAATTACACAACAATCCATATTACTGTCCTCCAGAAACAAGTTCCTCATTGCTGCAAGTGCTTCTTCTTCGTCTGACCCATAAATAATGTCGGCCTGTTGGAAGGTCAGCTCCAGATGCGGTATCGGCTGCTCTAGTGGGTAGTAAGGACCGCGCCAAGGTGGCGACCAGTCACCGTACTCCTGCAAAGTATATTCGTATCCCAAACCAAAATTAGTGCCATGGCTTTTGATCTTGATGGGCTTAGAGATTCCTTGGGGTTCTTACCGAGCCCTTTGCCAGGCTCGTAGCCACTCCAGCTTAGTATTCTTCGATTTTGCTATCCCACCATTTGTCTTTGTCGATAGCATTGACCCGTTCAATGTGGTGGTAGGTTTCTCCACCTAGCTTCCTTCTTCAAATTCTGGATGTAGAACACGTCTGGTGCGTTCTCTGTATTAAATATGAATCTATCCATAAAGTCAGATACCATGCTCACCCAGTTTGACCACTTCTTGGGATCTTGATTT
The DNA here is from genome assembly GCA_005239495.1 of Nicotiana undulata. NCBI lineage: Eukaryota > Viridiplantae > Streptophyta > Magnoliopsida > Solanales > Solanaceae > Nicotiana > Nicotiana undulata. The sequence goes on from ML261977.1 coordinate 98,336, forward strand.
ATGTACCAAGACAATGTATCTCCTTTCAAACTCCTCATGAACAGATTCATGCGGATCCTTTCATCCTTCCCTACTCCAACCAGCTTGTCACAATAAGTCCTCAAATGGACCCTGGGATCACCTGTACCGTCAAACATTTTGAACTTAGGAGGTTTGTATCCCTCAAGAAGTTCGACATCGGGATGTATGCAGAGGTCTTCATAATTCATCCCTTAGACTCCCTTGATTCCCTCAACGCCTTGAACCCGACTGGTCAGCTTCCTAAGTTCCTCGGCCAAGTTCTTGATAAGCAGATCATTTTCATCAAACTCAAGTGTGTATGGGATAGGTGTAGTGGAGTGAGGCGTGGTCTCCACGTAGATAGGATTTTTATGGTGTCCTGATGCATGGGTGTGGAGATGGTCATTTGTGGAGTTCTGAGGTTCTGGGATAAGCAGTGGAGTGTTATTTGTGGTATGGCAGGTGTTACACTGGTTCTTTGGTGGAGTAGCGTGATGGTGAGGTGCGGGATGCATCTTCTGCCTTGGGATATTTTGTGGAGGTTTAGGATTTTGAATGTTGGGGAGGGTGACGTCTGGGATGTTGAAGAAGAATGACAAGTTTGCCAGATTTCGAACCTGATCGAGCTCTTCTTGGAATTTCAACAATTTCCGTTCGAGGTGTGACACATTCTCATTAGGAACCCGAATACCCTGGCCATCAGCGGCCTCTACCCGTTCATCTGCATTCTCCTTCCTGGTGTTGTTTAAATCTTCCATTTTATTCTTGCCCTTGTTCTTGCCTTTAGGAGGACTAGGAGAAGGAGTGGGTGGTGGGGGCCTGGATCTTGTGATATAAGATGATGATGCCAGAGTGCACGAACTAACCTTTGGAGAGGGGAATAATAAAGAAAAGAAAACAAAAACAAAGCAAATGTAGCCAAGTCAGTACAGATTATAAAAAGTATTGCAATATTTAAACACATAGTGCGGGAATGTAAAGCGTGTCCTAATTTGGGAATCCTTTTTGTGCCTGAGGTAGGCCTAGTGACAAATAATTTGGAGAACTTAAAATGCTAAATGCCTCATTTTATTGATAAGAAATAGACGAATCCCAAAACGACACGAAATAAGCAAGAAATAAATGTCACTAATGGCCATGGGCCTTATTACATTGATAAAGTAAAAGAAAGACATTCCTATCTACTTGGTCCCAGAATGACCTTCCCCAGACTCGGCATCCTTGCTTCCCTCGAACAATGTTCCCAAATCGGAAGACGACCCTTTCACAGTCCCAGAATAGGGTAGAAGCCTCTATCATCATGTTGTTAGGTTGGATATCCAGGAGGGATGGTAGATTACCCAGATATTTCTTGATGAGGGTTTTGTCACTAGAGTGCAGATCTTCCCACCAACTCAGCAATCTTGGGTGGATATTGGAGACCATTCCGAATCTGGGGACTTCGTGTCTCATATTTCTGCAAGGCAAACAAGGTTAGGCCCTTACCCCCACCAGACTCGACTATTTAACGTCAACAATTAGCATGAAGCATTTAGTTCTCCAAATAAATGCACAGAACGTGATGATGTCCGTTTGGGTTTAGGGAAACCCAGTGGACTTTTGGACAAGGCTATATTAAAGGCTATTGTGCGGACAACACTTTAGGCTGACCAGGTTTGACCATGATGCATGCAATAGTATAATGGAGTAATGTTTCTATGTGGTTTTAAACGGGTACCCTTGAGCGGACAACTCAAGGGGGAAAGGCACGGAACCGTCGACTGCACCGCTGATCGACTAGTTTTACCACAAATAAGCCTTTCCGAATTTAGGGGGTAATGATATAGGAAGGGCGCAACCACTCATAAAGCGTTGCTATAGTATTTGTTTGGCAAGAGTGGAGTATGAATGTTGAGCATGATTATGCAATAAAAATAAGCATTAAAAGCAGGTTGTCATGTATTTTCTTGTTAAGAAAGCGATAAATACAACATTTATGATTTAAAGCGGTTACAAAGGGTAAACAAAGATACATGTCAGTTTTATTTTTGGGGAATAATAATACTTGAAAGAAACAACTAATTGCACATAAAAGGGGAAAAGTAAAGGGTGCAAAATATTAATAATGTAAAGGCACAAATCCACAAAGCAGTTTGAAATGGTAAAATCCTATAATCCCCGGCAGAGTCGCCATGCTTTCACGCCCCCTTTTTCCTCGCGGAGTACAGGTTTATGACATTGGTTGAGACAACTCGTTCCTTTTGGGAAAGGGGTTTGAGTTTTTTAAGAGTCGCCACCTAACGATTTTAAGGTGCGTTAGGGCACCTAAGGGGTCCATTTATAACCATGTTGATTACCAGAGTCAGGGTAAGGTGTTAGGCACCCCTCAGGATCCACAAATGTGGTTCCCGACCAATTTTTGTGAATTTGTACATTTAGCAAATAAACAAGTAGTGCTCAAATAATAGGGGATTTAAGTCTAAGTACAGGAGTTTGAAAATAGTTAATGGGAAGCTAGCTTTAAAAAAGAATTACATATTTATGAAAATAAAGGGATATTTGTCACGCCCCAACCTTGGGAGGCGTGGCTGGCACACAGTGCTGCACTGGCCCGAGCGAATCACTCTGTAACTCATTCATTCTTTTGTAACTATCATGGGCCAACATGGCCACAACTCGTAATGTGCAATTGTAAGTGGGCAAATGTTACATCAGTGAACCATCACTCATATAGCATACATACATATGGGCCGTCAAGGCGTCTGACATACTGTACAAACTGAACTCCTGTCTACAAAGCCTCTATGATTATTTGACATCAAATGGGACAGGGTATCGACCTACCCATAAGTCTGTAGAAAAACTCTGACACGATGACATAGACTCGGCTGAACTCCGAATGAGGTGGAGTCTTATCGATCCTTTGTTGAATGCCAATCTCGTCTACTATGAGAGATCGTCAAACTGATTGTCTATACCTGCGGGCATGAAACGCAGTGTCCCCAGGAAAAAGGGACATCAGTAATAATAAAGTACCGAGTATGTAAGGAACAAAAATAGAAATATGAACAATAATGTAAGAGAGGTAGAGAAGATACAACCTGTAACATATGAGTGCCTCTAACAAATAGTAACATGAAATGTGTGATACGTATATATACATAATCTTGTAAGAACATCCGCCTCTGTGGGCATCATCATCATCATATCATACCTGTCCACGTGGAGCTCGGTAAACCCAACTGATCAGTGGTTGCACAATAGGTGCCATACCCGACCGACTATAACGCCGCTCGGTATAGTAAAATAGATACGTATATATACAATGCATGCAGGACTCAATGGAATCATATTCTGAACCTTTCGGAGTGACGTAAGGTCGATATTCTCCGTACACATTATTAGGATTAACTCTTCATCAAGAATCTTATAAGAATCAGGAAGTACCAACAACATTGATAACATCAGAATCAAAGAAGCAACCTCAACATCAATTGTTCCATAAGAAAGGAAACAATGTAAGTACTGCTAGCTTCTAAGAGTAGAGTATCTTTGAAAGCTCGTTTATTTGTATTATTTGGATCATGCCAAAAAGAAAGAAGGGATAGCCTTAACATACCTGAAAAGTCAGAACAAATACCAGAATAGTGCTAATATAGTTGTGGTCTAAATTTTTTGTCCCATGCATAATCAAAAGATAAGCTGTCAAACCTAAAATACCAACGTAGAGAAACACCCAAAAATAGAAAAAGTCGTGTAACTTGGATATAAAATTATCATATCACATGAAGTTACACAGATCTGTACGAAACACTATTATAATCATTAGACCGGCATAATCACACAAGAGAAATCTAACTAAATTGATTACATTTTAATCAACCTCAAAAGTTCAAAAATAATCCATTTAGAAAGACCAAAAACCACAAATAGAAGACTTATTCAAAAAAACGGATACAACAGATATAGACAGAGTCCAAAGTTATCACCCTAGATGCAATTAAACTATGGAACTATATCGTAACAGAGAGCATATTCATGTCACATACTAAGGTCACGGTCTTGGCGTGATAGTCGAGAACCTCTCCACCGAACCTCTCCACTCAATCCTCGGTAATTTGGGCATAGCTAAGGTCACGGTCTTGGCGTGACAGTCGAGAACAACATGGCACGGAGATAGCCAATCCATGACCAATATCACATCGAAGTCAACCATGCTAAGCAATAATAGATCCACCCGGGCTCAAGACCCCCAATAGATATGACACAAGACCGGAACACCCGGTATACCACAACCGTATCCCCCACTGGAGACGACACACGAACAGCTGAAATCAAGGACTCACGGGGCATACCCAAGAAATGTGCAAAGTATGATAAAACATATGAATACGTGGAACCAGGATCAAATAATACCGAAGCATCTCGGTGACAGACGGAAATAGTACCTGTAATCACTGCATCTGAAGCTATTGCATCTGGTCTGGCCGGAAGTGCATAGAAACGGGCATGTCCTCCACCTGATCGACCTTTTCCTCTAGAGCGGCCTCAGACTGACTGACCTCCACCCCAGGCTGCTTGGGCGGGTGGTGTAGAAACTAGTGCTGAAGCTGGAGGATGGCTCCTCTGCTGATAAGAACTACCAGAAAGACGGGGACAATACCTCTTGATATGACCTGGATCCCCATACTCGAAACAACCCCTCTCAGCAAAAGACGGTGGGGACTGAAGGGAACCCCTGGAACCAGAGTACCTGTTAGAAGATCCATGTGCTGAAGAACCCTAAACTGATGGTGGCCGGGATGAACTCTGGACTTGAAGTGCACTGAATGATGAACGACCCGGATGAGAACTACGAGATCTGTGTCCAGATGAAGTACCACTGTAAACTAGACGGTCTGGCTGAGGAGGCATGAATGGACGACCTCTGTTGTACTGAGACTGACCTCCCGAGTGACCACCACCATAACTACCAGATCATCGAGGCCTCTTGGCCTCTCTCTCAACACGCTCCTAGTGGCGCACTGACTCAATCTCCCTGGCTATGTCAACTACCTCCTCAAAAGAAGCCCCAGACACCCTCTCCCTAGTCAAAAAGATCTGTAACTGATAAGTAAGACCATCAACAAACCTCCGGATCCTCTCTCTGTCTTTGGGAACTAGCCAGATGGCATGACAGGCTAACTTAGAGAACCTCATCTCATACTGCGTCATGGTCATGTCTCCCTGACGCAACTGCTCGAACTCTCTGCGCAGCTCCTCTCTGCGGGACTGTGGTATATACTTCTCCAAAAAGAGAATGGAGAACTGGTTCCATGTAAGGGGCGTTTCCCACCAAGCAAGTGCAGCTTCTGAAAGCTGAAAAGTAATGAATGGAACCCCACTGGCCTCTAATATCCCTGTTGTGCGTAGTATCCTCTAACACTTGTCCAAGAAGGCCTGAGCATCCTCGCCCTCTGTACCACTAAAAGTCGGAGGCTGGAGTCTACTGAACCTCTCCAACCTACGCTGCTCATTATCAGCTAAAGCTGGGACCACATAATTCTGTACCGGAGCAATAGGCTGCACTGGAACTGCCCCATGTGTCTGAAGTCCCTGGGTGACCTGCTTAGGTGTCCGGGAAGCTGGAGTCTGAATGCCTCCCCCGGCCTGAGAAGTAGTAGCAGTAATGGACATCGCAACGGCCTGTGCCAAGATGGTGCACACCGTCAAAATCTGAGCTAGGGTCTCCTGAAGACCCGGAATCACAATGGGCACTACTGGTGCCTAAGCCTGTCCCGCTAGAACCTCAGCTGCGGGAACCTGATCCTGGACAATGGGAGGGTCCACAGGTGCTGCCCCAGCTGCTCTGCTGGCTGCACCCCTCCCTCTGCTACAGCCTCGACCTCTGGCTGGTCCTGCTAGTGCCTGGTCACCGCTGTCGGTAGCACGAGTCCTCACCATCTGTGAGAGAGTG
>ML261979.1:318-56236 GCA_005239495.1 Nicotiana undulata
TCAAAACCCTCTATTCTCCCCAACAATTTCTTATGAATTTCTATGAATTTGGAGGTGGAAATTCCCCAAGAACGAAAGAAATTGACATACGGAGGGTTACGGAATCACTTACCTGAATTACTAGGCCGAAACACTGCTCTGGAGCTCTTAGAGGTCTCAACAATGGAGGAAAAATCGAGTTTTGGAATGAAAAACCACGAAAGGGTTATTTATAGGTCTGCCCAGCAGTTTCCGCACCTGCGACCTTTGGATCGCAGGTGCGGACTCGCACCTGCGGGAAATTGGTCGCACCTGCGATGGCCTGGGCCCTGGGGATTTCTCGCGCCTGCGGAGTCTGGTTCGCTCCTGCGAAGAAAAGGTCGCTCCTGCGGAAAGAGCAGCGCCTGCGGTTGATTTTCCTCTGGTGCGAACCTCGCGCCTGCGGCTCATGGACCGTAGGTGCGGTCACACCAGCAAATTCCCACTAGCAGTTCAATTGCTGGTTTTTGACCCCGCTCGGGGTCCGGGAGACCTCTGGGCCAACGCGAGCCCTCGACAAATTATACCAACGAGTCCCAAATCACATGACGGACTCGCTCGAGCTCCCAGAACACTAAAAACATCATTCAAACCAAGAATCACTCTCCAAAACCCCTTAGATCAAACTTAGGATTTCAAGAAAAATCAAATGGCTCATCAATACGCCGAACGGGTCTATACTACTCGGAATGACCCCAAATTTTGCGGACAAGTCATAAATGACTATACGGAACTATTTCCAATTTCGGAATTCCATTCGGACCATGATATCACAAGGTCCAATTCCAGGCTGAATTCCAAATCTTGTGAAATCCTGAATTCCAATTCTGGTGCCGAAATACTCCCAGGTCATCAGAAACCCGAGGCGAACACACTCTCAAGTCCGTAATCATCATCCGGAGCTGCTGGAGCTGTCAGAACTCAATTCCGAGGTTGTTTGCTCAAAATGGTGCTCAGAACCAAAATTAGCCAAATAGGCTAGCCTTCAGGAACCAAGTGTTTCTGAACTGGCCAAATCACTTTCGAATCTCGAACTACCTGCCCACACAAGTCATAAGGCACAAGTAGCCGCTATGGAAGGAGTCATTCACGGGAACGGAGTCCCAACACACAAAATGAACGGCTGGGTCGTTACAAGCACTACTGTGCGAGCGCATCATGTAGCCTGCGATCGCAGAGCTTAATGAACCAACCTCAATGCGATCGCAGCCCTTTATTCGCGATCGCTTAGGCCAAATTCCACCCAGTTATTTAAAGTCCAAAAAAACATAATACCCATTACGGGATTTTCATATTTTTCACCATTTTTTTCTTCTCCAAACCCCATTGACGAATTTCAAGCTATTCTTCCACCATAATCTCTTAGGTAAGTGATTCTAACACTGTTTTCTTTCACTTTTCATCAATATTTACTAGAATATATGTCTTAAAACATGAATCAAGAGTGGAAATTGGGGGTGTTGGGTAGAGTTAGGGCTTTTAGAATTTTTGGGAATTTAACCTTGTTTTGGGGTCGGATTTCAAAACAAATTGTATATTCGGGCTCGTGGGGGAATGGGTGATCGGGTTTCTGTACGAACCTCGTGTTTGGACCAAGCGTGCCCGGGGCCGGTTTTTGGTAATTTTGGTAGAATGATGGAAAATCTACAATTAGGCTTTGGAATTGAATTATTGAGTCATCATTGATATTATTGAGTCGATTATGTCTATATACTATCGTTTCGGAGTTGGATTCGTGAGAGAAAGCGGTGCTAGAGGCTTGATTTGCATTCTCAGAGCCGAGGTAAGTGTTTGGCCTAACTTTAGTGAGGGAATAGGTGTTGGGTCGTATGTGCTACTTGTTTTATCATGTTCAATGCATAGGTTAGGTGACGAGTACCTATGCATTGTTTGTCAAGCATGCCCGTGAGTCCATTTTGGTGAATTACTTGTTATGACTCCGATATTTATTATGTTATGAGGTGGTTTCCTTTGGGAAGTTGTTTAATTGCTGAGAATACTTGCTTAAGTACTTGTGATATGATGTCTCAGTTGAGGACCCAATTCATAAAGTTATGTAATCGTAAGAGGTTAGTTATAGCTGAGTCCCTTGTCGGGCAACGTTATTATTTCTGTTGATATTCCCCTTGCTGGGTGGTTATGAATTGTATTTCACTCTGTTGCATTCCTTACCAAGATGTTATTTGTTGTTGATTTGGGTGAGGACGAGTGTAAAGCACGAAGGGTGATGTCGTATATTCATTTCATTCATTTCATAGTGAGGAAGAGAGTAAAAGCACGAAGGGTGATGTCGTGCCATGATTATTATTGCTTTCATTTTTACATTGCATAGTGAGGAAGAGAATTAAAGCACGAAGGATGATGTCGTGCCATGATTTATATTGCTTTCCTTTATACATTGCATAGTGTGGAAGAGAGTAAAAGCACGAAAGGTGATGTCATGCCATGATTTATATTGCTTTCTTTTATACATTGCATAGTGAGGAAGAGAGTAAAAGCACGAAAGGTGATGTCATGCCATGATTTATATTGCTTTCTTTTATACATTGCATAGTGAGGAAGAGAGTAAAAGCACGAAGGGTGATGCCGTGTACATACTTGTTTGAGTTATTAATTCATGTTGACTTGTTTCTTTCGTATTATTATTTGTTCAGTTATTCATCTTTGATTCTCACTTGTTACCCCCATTACTTGTCTCTGTATTACCATTCTTAACTGCTTATTTCTTGTTATTTTCTATGGTTCATATTATAGAACTGTACAGGTAAATTGTTGTTGTCGTGTCTAGCCTCGTCACTACTTCGCCGAGGTTAGGCTCGGCACTTACTCAGTACATGGGGTCGGTTGTACTGATGCTACACCTTCACTTCTTTATGTTGCGCAGATCACGCAGCTGGACCTAGTGGACATCGTTAGAGGAAGTATCTTTCAGTCCATACAGGCAACACCGAGGTAGTTCCGCAGGCGTTCGTGGATCTCGGCGTCATCTTCTATCTTATTGTTTCTGTCTTATCTTAGTATCATAGATAGTTGTACTCTTCATTTCAGACTTTTGTTGTAGAAATCTTAGACAGTCCGTGAGATTTTGTGACACCAATTCTGGGGGATTATGTACGTAAATTTTGTGGCAATTATTATATTAATATACATAGACTTGCAGCTTCCGCATTATTATTGATCGTTTATGTTCATTGTTTCACTCTTAAATGATTTAAGTAAATAAAGTTAGTTAAATTAACTCAAACGTTGGCTTGTCTAGCGAGTTCAACGTTAGACGCCATCACGGCCTGAAGGTGGGATTTCGGGTCGTGACACCTGCGAAGCCACAAGTGCGAAAGACTAGCCGCAAGTGCGAGAATTTGGACCTAAGTGAATTTCTGCAAGTGCGCATCTGGGACCGCAAGTGCGGGTCCGCAGGTGAGGATAAATGACCGCAGGTGCAGTTTCACTGGAAAGAATGGTATAAATACCAGCCTTCGCGAATTTGAGCTATTTCACCAATATTTTCATCCAGGATTGAGCTTTAAGAGAGGGTTTTGAAGGAGGAATTCAAGAGAACTTCGTGGAGGTAAGATTTTTGAACCTAAAACGCGTTCCTATGTGATTATTGGACTGATTTAGGGTGAAATCTATGGAATTTAGTGCCTAAATTAGGGGTTTAGGTCTTGGGAATTTGGAGACTTTGATTGAGGAATTGAAGGGTCATTTGTGGGTGGATTTTGATGTATTTTATATGGGTAGACTCGTGGAAGGATAAGGATTCTAGTTTTGTAATTTTTATCGATTTCCAAGACGTGGGCCCGGCGGTCGGGTTTGGCCAATTTCAGTATTTGTGCCTAATTTTGATAATTTTTGAATGGGTTTCGTTGCCTTAGCATATTTTGATGTTATTAATCTGAATTTGATAGACTCAGAGCATTTGGGATCCGATTCGAGTGGCAAGAGCGTCGCGGAGTAGTTTTCAGACCGGTTTGAGGTAAGTAACGATTGTAACTCTAGACCTGAGGGTATGAAACCCCGGTATTTCATATTGTTTTGATAAATGAGGTGACGCACATTCTAGGTGACGAGCGTGTGGGCGTGCACCGTTGGAGATTGTGACTTGGTTCGTCCCGCAGCGACTATTAAGCCATGTATTTGATTTGAAACCTTATGATATCCTGTAATTTAGAGATTTATACTTTATTATGGACTGTATGCCATGTTTGGGTCCTTGTGCCGACCTGTTTATACCCTCAGGGGTAATTTTCCACTATTCTCACACTATTTTTGATAGAAAATTTATGAACTCAGTCATGCTTTATATCTGTTGCTGTTATCACTATTATCACGGTGTTTTAGAATACTGAGATGTATTTTGGGCTGAGTCCCGTGAGTTGAGATGAGTTGCCCGAGTGGCTTGTGAGGATGACTGAGTGAGGCCAAGAGTCGAGTATGTGAGGATAGTTATGGATCAGGCTGCACGCTGCAGTAGATATTATATGGATCGGGTTGCATGCCGCAGCAATATATATATTGGATCGGACTGCACGCCGCATCAATATAGCGCTTGGGTTGTAGGAGCCCCTCCCGATTCCGTACACCCCCAGTGAGCGCAGTCGAATATTATTTGGATCGGGTTGCACGCCGCAGCATATGTTATGTGGATCAGGTTGCACGCCGTAGCGTATGTTATGTGGATCAGGCTGCACGCCGCAGCGGTTATGTGTATACATGGTACCTGTTGAGTGGGAGTGCTGAGTGTGAGCATTGACTTATGATAAAGCAGTCCCGAGTGACTGAGAGACATTGTCTACGAGTGATATTGTGACTGAGAGGCTGTTATATTGTGAAATCATTGTTTTCTCACTTTTCCTTACACTGAGTTTTCTTGATAACTGTTGAATTACCATTTTTGCAAGTTTTAAATGGAAGGAAAACTGGAGTTTTGAAGTATTTGCAAACGTAAACTTTGACTTGATTTATTTACCTTTACTGGCACTTATTTTTGTGAAATTATGAGTTTTAAATGCTCGTCACTGCACTCAAGTCCTTAGTTACGGTTGTTACTAACTGAGTTGGCATACGCACGTTACTCCCTGCACCTTGTGTGCAGATCCACGTACCCGGTAAGAGCGCTAGCTGACTTCTCTCTTAGTTAGAGCTTGATCGAGGATAGAGGTAGTTGCTCGGCGTTCACAGCTTGCCTTATTTCCTTTCTTAGTTCATAGCTTTCTCATATTTTCTGGACTTGTATTAGTAAAGGCATGTTATCATACAGTGTATTTATTTCTTTAGATGCTCATGATAGTTGACACCGGGTGTTGGGGCCGTGTTTGGGTTGGATCATTTCTGTTATTAATGTTGTTAAACATGTTCTTAAACTAAAATCTTAAATGAGATATTTTGACTTATGATTTGAACGGAAAGATTTATCGGTTGTTCTCGATAGTTTGGCTAGCCTAGTTTCATGATAGGCGCCATCACGGCTGGTATTGATTTGGGGTCGTGACAGTATCTTAGCATTAGGATATGCCGTAGTAAATCCACATGAGTTCGAAGGGAGTATGTCTATTAGGAGGTTATAGAGGGTTTAAGATATTATTATTATGAGACCATGTAAGTTTACAACCTTGATATCGTTGGATATTATGTTAGTGTGGTATTTTCTTTTAAGTGAAGTATTTTAGTAAAAGTTTTATAAGTATAATTTTGGGTGGTTACCATTATTACATTTTTGAATATGGTAAATTATACATATAATATGAGAAAGTTTATGAGATTTTCTTTATTGTAAAGGAAGAAAGTATCTTCTCACAAGAAACGAATATTATCTTTTTACTATTTTAAGAATTAAGCGTACGAGAGTTTGTACACTTTATACGAGATTAGAAAAATTAAAAGTTGAGAAAATATATGTATTTTTACATGGATGTTTTAACGAAATAATAGTAAGTTATATAAAGTGTATTAAAAATAAGTAGAATTTTAAATAATTTGAGATAATTTTTAATTACGTGAGTAATTGGTTAATTATTGGATAATGGGTCATTACCTAGTTAATTAATAAGTTAGGGGATAAGATTAAACAAATTGCTCAGATATTTATGTGCACATTTACGGAATGTGAATGTTCTCTTTTGTTTCTAGGAGCACTACGGCCGTGACTATGAGTTAATTCCTTTCATTTAGTAGAAATTTGTTATTTACTAATAAGTGAAGATTTTGACTGCCACTCTTTCTAGCAGAAGGTTAATATCAAGGATATGTTTGGTTCGAATAAATGATCCCATATGCTAGAAGGCCAAACATGTGTACTGCTCGTCCAATAGCTGCTTAGGAAATTTTAAGTCTTTAATGTAACTGCATAGCGGTTGCTAAACACCCCACCCCTACGTGGCAGCCTTCCCATGCCAAGAGTGTGACTCAAAACTTAGAATGAAAGGTGGCATTTAGAGAAATTTTTTGCCTCTCTTCAATAAGTAGCTTGATTATTCCAATGGTAAGAGTAAAGAGTTGGGAGCTTCTACAACATTAATAAATTCATTTGTTGCTTGTTCCTAAAGTTTACATGAACACTTGCATGGAACAATTATCGCAGTATTTCAATATTTAGATGGCATTTAAATTTTCTTCAACAGAAATGCAAGCCAAGCTTGATACAAAGAGTTCAAAAGTTATTTAGAAAAATATTAGAGTATTTCTTATGCTTAAGCTAACAAGGGGAAATTCTTATTCTTGAGGATATTCAAAGCAATGGTCTTATTCCTGATACAGTGACTTTTGGCACTTTGATAAATGGATTTTGTGAGAATGTAAACCATTCCATTTAGATATGTTTAAGGATTGTGAGTGTAGGTCACTGGTCAAGTTATTTCATCACAGAGAGCCATCCTCTCCACCTCTTACAAAAATATCATACGGATTTTTCCTTACTCCAGGTATGTTAAGGCTAAGCCTTCTTTATTTTTGGCATGATCTCGTAATTACACGAGTTTGATAACGAAGCATAAAGAAAATTTCATATCCCGGAATTTACGTATATTTTTCTAGTTTCGTAAGTTACAGTATTCTCCTTATCGGGACTCATATTCAATTGAGTATTTCCTTATTCCAGTCAAGAGAGAAGAGAGTATATATATATATATATATATATATATATATATATATATATATATATATATACAGTATTATAGTATTTTCATTACCATCAATCTATAATCGATGGATAGGCCCCAATTGGGCAACCTCTGATCAGATGGTAAGTTATATACCGAGCCTACTATGGACGAGCTCCTATGAGCGAGCCCAGTTGGTCGAGATACAAAGCCTAGTATGGTCGAGCGCCTATGAGAGATCCTACTACGGCAGAGCAGTTATATATATACACCGAGCCTTATAGGGCCGGACATCTATTTTACTTACTATATTGAGAGAGTTGAGTCCGTATCAGCAGGTAAGTATATCTTCAGATTATCTTTGACTTCCAGTTACTTTCAGTTATTATATTATCAGTTCAGTTTCAACTTTCAGTATATTGCCTTACATACTCAGTACATTATTCGTACTGACGTCCTTTTGTTGGGGACGTTGCATTCATGCCTGCAGGTATAGATAATCAGATTGGCAAGCCCTCATAGTAGACGAAGTTGCATTCAACGAAGGATCGGTAAGACTCCACTTCATTCGGAGTGCAGCCGAGTCTATGAGTCATTGTGTCAGAGTTTTTCTATAGACGGATGGGTAGACCGGTGCCCTGTCCTGTTTGTTGTTAAATAATCTTAAAGGCTATGTAGACAGAGGTTCAGTTGGTACAGTATATCAGAGTCCTTGACGGCCCATGTGTATTCATGTTTTAAAAATGATAGTTTATTGACACTGTGTTTCCCACTTACAGCTGTACATTATGAGTCGTGGCCACGTGGGCCCACGATAGTTACAAAAGGAATGAGTTCAGCTAACTCGACCTATATATGTTCTAGTTTGGTCGAACGATCATGAGTTACAGAGTGATTTGCTCAGGTCAGTGCAGCATCGGGTGCCAGCCACGCCTCCCCAGGTTCGGGGCGTGACAATAAAGGACGGGACTCATCCCCGTCGTACCCATATCTACATACAAAAATAGCGTATTGTCACGACCCAAATCGAAGGGCCATGACGAGTGCCCCAAGTCCTACCTGTCGAACAACCTTAAGAATGCGTCTAAGATATAAACATGAACAACATATGTCAATTACCTGCTGAATTACGATAATAACATACGTGAGGGAAACCTGTCCAAAATACATAATGCGGAATACGGTAGGGCGAGCCGACAAGGCTGCTATAGATAACTATATATCCAAAACTGGAAGCCGACAAGGCCACATACTGTCCAACTATACATAACTGTCTACAGACCTCTAAGCATGCGTCTAAGATATAAACATGATAACATTTGTCAATAACCTGCTGAATTACGAGAATAACATACGTGAGGGAAACCTGTTCAAAATACATATATAAATATACATGTCAAATACGGTAGGGCGAGCCAACAAGGCTGCTATAGACAACTATATCTCCAAAACTGGAAGCCGACAAGGCCACATACTATCAAACCATACATAACTGTCTACAGACCTCTAATAGAATATACAACTGTACAAGGACGAGATTGGGCCCCGTCATACCCATATATGTATATAAACATATTGTTCATAAATCTAAAGCAACTCCGGATCAAAATGGAGCACACCAACTCTCGTTGATCAAGGATCCTAAGAAGGGGGACTGTCAGTTTGTCTTCCTGCACCTGCGGGCATGAAACGCAGGCCCTGGGAAATAGGGCGTAGTACGAATAATGTAATGAGTATTTAAGGCATGATAATCAGTATATAAAAGACATAGATGAAACATGAAATAAAGAATTCCGCCTGTAAGTCCAAACAACTTTGTAAATTCTGAATCATCTATAATATCATGCACGTGTGTATAAATGTTGTATCATGCATAGGTATGGGTGTACGTAACATCATCAAGCCTCTGAGGACGTCCCATCATATCATCTAGGACACTGTGGGCAAAATTATCAACCTATACCAGTTGATCAGGTGGTGGTGCATATATAACACTGTAACCTTTTCCCATATCCTATATACATATAATATACGCGTATATAATGTCATCTGGTCATGGTCAATGTACATGTATAAATGAATGAAATTCATAAGAAATAGGTTAATAAGGTCAATATACCTTTCGAATAAACTTTATCAACTACGTATTTTTCTGAGACCCATGAACAGAAGATATAATAATATGTCACATGGGGAATCAAGAACATAGAAACCCCTAGTACTTCTATTAATAGAGTCATTTATAAAAGTTATGTGTTTGCTCGTTTTGTTTGTATCATTTGGATTATGCCAAAATGAAAGAAGGGATAGCCTTAACATACCTGAACCGATTCTCTTGACAATATCTCTATCAAACGTTAATTGCGACAAAACACGTAACGGTGGATCAAAGTAGGGGGAAATCCGTATGATATTCTTGAGAAAGATTACACTGTACTCCCTTAGAATCGCAAATCCCACGTTGCCATAGTATTAAGTAATCTTTGTATGAAAGGTTGAAGCAAATCAAGTTGCTATTGCAAATTTTCATCTTTGCTGAAGCCTTCTTCCTTAACTTAGAAGATATGAGCATTTCATTTTGGGAATTAGAGAGGTTATCTTTAACCTTTAGGTGGGTCCCACTTAGGAGGACTAATCTTTGCCTAAAGACCCTTAATTAGGCCACCTATTTTAATGAACCTTAGTCATTACACGGGCCATGATCAAGACCCCATTGGTGTTACACCACATATTTTCGTACGTGAAAGTACGCCATAAGTAAATTGATGAAAGCTCGGAAGTGAGATATTACATCCCGCATTTTTCGTACGTTAAAGTTTTATCGTACGTTAATCGACATAAGTTCGGGGATGAGATTATTTTAACATTATAAGTATTTTATGCTATTTTAAACAAGTAATGAGTAAATTCGTAAAGGTGAGAGAGTAAGCGAATCGAAGAAAATAAATTTCGTCGAAGTTTGATATTTTGGGATAAAATACGGCCCGAGCTAAAATACATGATATTTATGGACTAGTACCATACATGGTACCACATGGCCATGATAGTAAGGTGTATAATGTGTGTTAAAAGTGAGTAGTATTTTAAATAATTTGAGATAATTCTTAATTATGTGGATAATTGATTAATTAATAGTTAATGGAAGATTAACTAATTGATTAAGAAATTAGTGGGTGGTTAATGCTTTTGGATAAGACCCAATGTGGCAGCCCACTATGCCCATATATATGTCTCTTAAATCATTGCAAGGTGGCATACTTGGAACAATTTTGGTGGCCAAGTCTTACAATGTGAGGCCCACACCATAAGACTTTAAAAACAACCTATCTAAATCACTTAAGAAGGTGCTTACATCTCCACAATAAGGTGAAGGGGAGCTTCGGCAAGTCATACGAAATCATTTTGTGTAATAGTAACGTGAGGATTTTCATAAAATCTTCAACAAATTCAACACGATTTAATAGCAATTCAACAAGATTTCTTAGCATCTTAGCAACGTGGGATTTGCGATTCTAAGGGAATACGGTATAATCTTCCTCAAGAACATCATACGGACTTTTCCCTACTTCGATCCAGCGTTACATGTTTTCGCACAAGACATGTGTTAGAGGAATTGTCAAAAGAATCGACTCAGGTATGTTAAGGCTTTCCCTTCTTCTTTTTGGCATGATCCAAATAATACAAATGAAACGAGAAAAATACGCAACTTTCATAAATGACTCTATTCATAAAAATACTAGGGGTGTTTATATTCTTGATTCTCCATGTGAATTATTATTATATCTTCTATTCATGGGTATCAGAAAAATACGTATTTGATAAAGTTTATCCAAAAGGCATATCGATTTTTATGGCATTCCAAGAAAATCTTATTAACGTATTTCTTATGCATTTCATGCATTTATACATGTACATTGACCCATGACCATATGGCGTTATATACGCGTATATTATATGTATATGGGATATGGGAAAAGGTTATGGCGTTATATACGCACCACCACCTGATCAGCTGGTATACGTTAATGATTTTCCCACAGCGGCCGAAATGATATGATGGGATGCCTTCAAAGGCTTGATGATGTTATGAACGCATATACCTATGCATAGTATGACATTTATACGCATGCATGACATTACAAAAATGAAATGATTCATAGAGTTATGCATACGTATATGTCGAATCTTTTACTCCATGTTTCTCTCATGTCTAATATTTACTGATTTTCATTCCTTACATATACATAATTTTTACTGACGTCCCTTTTTCCTTGGGACACTGTGTTTCATGCCCGCAGGTCCCGATAGACAGGTCGAGAGCCCTCTAAGTAGGCTATCAGCTCAGCAGAAGATGTTGGTAGGCTCCATTTTGTTTGGAGCTGCTTGTTTGGTTAGTATGATTTATATGTGTATTGTTTGGTATGGCGGGACTCTGTCCCGACCTTTATGAAAATTATGTATTTGTTTACCTTGAAAATGATAATGACAATTATATTTGATTTTGTGGTTCTAAAAATATGTGATTTATTTTAATACTAGTGGTTAGGCAATAGATGCTAAATGCGAATAAGAAAAGTAAGATAAGAGTAAGGAAAAATAGTGATATGCAAACCAAGGCGTTACTAGGCTAGGCCTCGAGCTCACTGAACTGAGCCTCGAGGTCGAACAGTGATGCTCGGCAATGAGCAGTCGATGGATGAACAGCAATGTTGGGGGCCTCGAGGATAGCCCTTTATGGAGAATAATGAGCAATAATTGAAGAACAATTAATGAACACAATTAATGTAAAGCAATAAATCAATGGGACAATGGTTGAGCACGTTTAGATAAGAAAGCAGAGAATGTTCTTGTTGTATTCAATATTCATGTGTGTTACAAAATGACAAGTGTCCCCTTTATATAGGAGGGGAAAATCCCAACATAGTACATGTATAATTATGGCAAGGTAATGCTACTGGTACAGCTATTTAATGACTTAGTACGGACTTGTACTATTCTTGCAGATTTGGTCAGCCTAATCACGTACCCTTGGGAATTTCTCGTATTTCCATGATGGTCATCGATTTGTACTGCCCCGAGGACGGTCACAGGGAACCTTCGATATGCTCCTTTGAGGGATGCACCTCGGGGTCAAGCTTCGAACTCTGCTCTGATCATTTCGAGGCTGGGCGCAGAATGCCACAGTGGCCACAAAATTGGACTCTTCGATTTTGGCCGTA
This sequence comes from Nicotiana undulata, assembly GCA_005239495.1. Lineage (NCBI taxonomy): Eukaryota > Viridiplantae > Streptophyta > Magnoliopsida > Solanales > Solanaceae > Nicotiana > Nicotiana undulata. The sequence continues at coordinate 12,653 of ML261979.1, forward strand.
TACAGATAGTCCCCGCGTTTCTTAGAATGAAATGATAAGAAACGGTCTTGAATTCCTGCCTCTTCGATATCCCCATTATGACTTCAGTCACGTGAGATCATTAAATGATGTGACAGAAAGGTTGTATAGAGGTCTTTGTTAGTACGGTTCTCGAAAAGCCCATGAACCGTTATTGGTAGACCGTTCAACTCCTCTAATACACTTAGATGACTCTTATAAATATTTCAATCCCTATCTTTTAAACTTTTACAACACCTTCAGACCTTCAAATCTTCGCTAATAGTTTCCAGTCTTCATCCTTCTTCTGTGTTCACTTCTTCATGAGCTTACTTTAAAAATTTGCTACAACCATGGTCAAAACTTCTAAAACGGCCCCTCAAAAAGAGGAAACCCCTTCTTCGTCACACTCATCTAAGAGCAAAACAAAAGCACCTCCCCGTATTGAGGAGTTCATTCCTGGGCCCTTCGAGACATCCTATGATCTCAAAATCGATAAACCTCCTTCGGTACCGAGCCGATGTTAGCCCATGTCTCGGTACATAAGTGTAGTAACCGATGTAAAGAAGGTAAAGATAGATTTCCACTGGGGGAGGCGGTGAAGGTGGAAATCTCTTCATCTGAAGAAAGCATAACTACACACAAAGTTGGATTCCTCAACGTATATATGTATCTTTTTACCTTAGGACCAGTAGATTCTTCTTTTCCACCGATAGACCTGGTGATCGTCAATTTTTGTCGTCAATATCAAGTGACGCTTGGTCAAATTTATCCTTCTTTCTAGAGAATTGTCTATCTGATTAGACATCTCTCTAACATGGTCGAGGGGATTTCTTTTACCCTCGATCATCTAATTAGATTGTGCCCTCGTCTCTATCGAGGGGGCTTAGTCAAGCTGCAGCGCCGACCCACCAAAGCATTTTTTGCCTGCATCAATGAAGATAAAGACAGGGGATGGATGAGCCAGTTTTTTCGAGTTAGGACCTCGGACATCATCCCTACCGAGAAGATGTCATTCCCTGAGGAATGAAACATGAGACATAACTATCACGACACTGAGCATGTTTCATCATCTGAATGCCTTTCTTTTCCCTTTTTGAACTAATCCCTTTCTTTTTTAATTGGTTCTCTTCTGATTGTATAGCCATCGTGTGGTTCCCGGTGCGGTCAAGGACCTCCTGGGATGGGTTTAACTCTTAGACGGCGCCTCCCCACATAATAAGCATGCTTGGCGTGATTTGGCCAAGACGCGATGGCAGGAGAAAAATCATGGTATTCCTTTACCGTTGTTACTTCTAAGTTACTTGTAAACAAATTTCTTGGCAGTATGTTTGACACTTCGTGCTTGTGCAAGCCTCGAGGAAGCCATTTCAATGAGACCGCCTTCTCTTGGTGAAGAAGAAACCCAAAAAACCGACAAGGACAAGAAGAGGAAGAGGGAGACGCCGGTGGAGTCTCCGAAACCAAAGAAAGCTCAGGCTCGAAAGCCTAGGGTCGTTGCAATGGTCCTAACTTCGACGGCTGCTGAGAGTCTTCATGGTGAAGATGAAGATGATGACACTTGATCATTGGTAAATAGGGCAATACGAAGCGTTGATGCTTCGAAGGTTTTCGGGCAGAAGACTGCGAGTCATAGGTGGCCGATGCGGTCCCACCTTGTACTAAGGAGATCCTCGAGGAGGGTTTGGGTGTATTCTACGAGCCAACCGTCGGACAGGATACAATTTGTGCCGACGAACACTTGGTTGGTGCAGTCGGAGGATCCAGCCCTGAGACTCTTCAAGGGCTAGAGGAGGCCCCGATAGAAGTTGATGCCATATGCGATATTCAATCGGGCCCATCGTTTTCACCAAGGCAGATACAGGACGCCCAGAACAGGGAAGATCCCGATGTAGGGGCCTCTCAAGGAGAAGATGATCTATTTAGAGACTACTTCATCGGTGTCGAAGATGACGCTGATCTCGATGCCCTTGTTGCTATCGAGGAGGTTGAGAGACTCCAAAAACAAGTGATTTTTGACACAACCTTCGTGCTCTAAGTTTTGACCCTTGTCTCTCTAACTTAACTTCTTTCCTTTGCGATGTAGGTCACGAAGTTGTATGACAGGCTTTCTCCAAGTTACAATACGAGCTGTCTTATTATGAGGAGGAGTTTGAAAATCTCACGTCGAAGTCGAATGAGCTGAAGACTTCATATGCCTAAAAGGAAGATGAGTTGATTGACCTTCGGGAAAGCTCGGAGAAGGCGCTCCAGGATCAGGCCAACTTTATCGAGCAAGTAGTTTGGTATTCACAAGTTCATTACCTTGACTCGGCTTTTGCAGATCGAGCGAAAGGATGCCTTAGAAGGGAAGCTTCGGGAAGAGATTGCGGCCAAAGATGTCGAGATCCTTGAGCTGAAGCGGCACAAGGATAGAATGGCCTCGGAGAGGGATACTTTTCGGGAGGAGCTGGCCTTGACTCAGAATCTTCTTCAAGGTGCTCAAGAGGAGGCTCAGAAATTTAAGGCGCTTCATGCCGAGTCGGCTCCGCATCGTCCATGGCTAAGTCTGAGGCTGATGCACTCGTATCCTCGTACAAAGAGGATGTTGCTGCTGCAAATACTCGGGCCAGGAAATTATCTGAAGAGGCTGAGCTTAAGCTGGCTCGCGCCGTTGCTCATGCTCGTTTGGAAGCTCGGAGGCGGGCCTTCAAGGAAGTGCATGCCAATGGTTTCAATATTTCTGCCGGTATTGAAGAGGCGAAGGCCTTGGAAGAAAAATCGGCGGTTCCGACTACTTCGAACGAGGGCTCTGCAAGCGACTCGAGAAGTAGCAAAGATGAAGAATAGGCCATTTTGTTCTTTTTACTTCTTCTTTTCTTTTTTGTATGCTCCTCAGGGAGTCTTGTAAATGCTCTCTTGTAAATATATTTTTGGAATGCAAAGGATTCTCATGTTTAATGTCTTCAAAGTTTTTCCCTTTAGAATTTATAAAAAGTAGCTTCAAACTTGAATTAAACTCCTAAGATCCCGATCTTGGAGTAACAGAGACCTTTGAGGTCGGGTTGTTCGTGCCTTCCCTCGGTCGAGTTGGTAAGGGAACCGATTTGACCCCTCGATCCTTCGAACGCTATGAGATGACATCATTCTTATGATAAGACCGTGAAATGACCGAAGTGGCCCCGTCGGTACATTTCCCAAAATCCATAATTGCTTTGTCATAGCTGATTGGCTATCAAAGTTAATGAATAGTCGTTGCCCTTCTTATATATACTTGCTTTCCTTTCATTGATGGCTTTGCTGCTTTGCAAAACTAATTTTCTCTTTAGAGTTCATCTTCTGTGCTAGTTCTAGCGCTGCATCAGACCAAAGCTTTCGCTTAAGTTTTCATCTTCTCTTTCTTGTTTCGAAAGAACCATGGCTACCGCGCCCAAATTGTCTCACCGGGAAGAGGAAAGTTCCAGCTCTGCTACTCGCCCGGTCGGTGGTACACCGCCGGCTTTTGGCGAACCAACCTCAAGTTGTTTCATCTTGATGAAAGACTTTACGCTAGAGAGACCTTTCGTGTCACGACCCAAATCCTAATTTAGGTCACGTTGGCGCCCAACTCCGATGTCAGGCAAGCGAACCTTAATTACAAGTAATTCCCCTTTTTAATTTATCAACATTTTTCCAATTCTTGTGAAATATTAGAACTAAATTACGAGATAAACAAGATTTTTAAAAATTTATAAAGGAAGAAATAACTGAATAGGTCACTACCAATAATTTACAACCCAAAAGAATATAATATTCACTACGTGGGCATCCCAGGAACTGGCGTCACAAGTCTACGGGCATCTAATAGAAAAGTGTATCCAAAAGAAAATACAAGTCTGTCCTACTGTCTGAAGAAATATGGTATAGACATAACAAAGAAAAGAGGAACTCCGGGGTGCTGCCAGAGAAAAGCGTCAAGGAAAGCAGCTCACCGAGAAGTCCACGCCAACTATACATCAAGGACGAGCTCCGGATGAATACCCAGATGCACCTGCCTCAGAGCAAGTACAATTAAGTATAGAAGCGTAGCATGAGTACATAAACAAATATGTACCCAATGAGTATCTCGTCTAATCTTGAAGAAATAGTGACGAGAGGTAGACGTGATACTTACTAGGGTCAAAATTAAATAATATAATTTAGTAAAAGCTAGGCAGGTATAACAGTCGTAGTAATCACGAAGACATGGAATATCAAGTGTAAGTTTGCAATTACCTTTACATGTCAAATTTCATTAGCATATAATGCACTAAATTTCCCTTTCGTATGAAACAGTATATACAATTACAACAAAAATCCCAGTCAATTATATAGCACATAGTATGCCGAAAGCGTACGGCCAAAGCGTCGCGAAAATAAATGTGCAATGCCGAGGGTCGAACGGCTCGAACCATTGATGCATCTGTTACCCCAATCGCGAACCGAGCATGCGACGCAGTTGACATAATAATAGGGCTATCCCACTCACGAATCATACATGCGACGTGGGTGCCCATATACATACACAGAATTTTCAAGAAATCTAAGGATTTAACAGAGATTATGTATGAAGACAAGAATTTAAGCAATGTAATTTTAAATGTAACTTCCTAAATATTTTCATACCAATTAGAGGATACTAGTAACTCAAAATACATTTAAGGTCACATACAAGGCATAAAAAGCATGCTTGTAAGTCCTAAAACTACCCAACATAATATAGTAGCAGCTACACACGGACCCTCGTCACCTCGTGCGTGCGTAGCCCCCCGCAAATAAGGACATGCAATCATTTATAATCACCTAAGGGGACAATTCCCTATTGAAAGGTTAGAAAGGAGACTCACCTCGTGTAGAACCTACTTTCCGGGTCAAGAAGGTGCCCGAAACTCCAAACTCGTCTCCCAAGGACTCGAACCTAGTCAAACATTGCATAAATACATTAATTTATACTCAAAGGCATGAAATTCCCCTATTCAATTAACCATTTTAGCCTACTTTGAAATATCTCAAAATACACCCCCAGGCCCACATTCTCGGATTCCGGAATTTTTTGAAGGAAATACTTACCCATAACCTAAGGATCATTAATATATAGTTTGTGTATGATTCCATGGAAAATTCCCTGGTAATTCTTCCATTTTTCATAAAACCTAGGTTTTTACTCTAACCCATGATTTTCCACTAATTAGTGTGTTAGTCTACCTAAGAATTCAAGTATTCAACTTAATTTATTGTAGGAATTACTTACTTAGCAGTTGCTAGGTGAAATATCCTCTTTGAAAGCTCCCAAAATCGCCCCAAGTGAAGAAAAATGGCTCAAAAGGGACTAAATCCCGTATTAATTTAACACTGCCCAGCTGCCCCTTGTATGCGATCGGAGCAGGGGCAATGCGATCGCGGTGGTCAACTGGCCAGGGCCCCCTGAAGGCCTACTGTGCGATCGTGGAGGCTAGCTGGGCTAGACCTATGCGATCGCGGGGGAGGGGGATGCGAACGGGGAGAACAAAAGCTGGGCCAGGCCACAGCTTTACCCAGTGCGAACGCGTGCAAGCCTGTGCGATCGCACTGGGCAAATTTTCCCACCCTGTCAAGTACTTCTATGCGATCGCGTGCGTGCACCCGCGATCGCACAGAAGGAAACCGGACTGTGAAAATCTGGTGTTTTGCAATTAGCTCTGAGGGGTCCAAAACTCACCCGAGCCCCTCGGGACCCCGTCCAAAGGCACTGTCAAGTCTGTATTCATGATAGGGACTCACTCGAATTTTCAAAACGTGAAAAACAACAACGAAACTAAGAATCCGACCCCAAAACCAAAGTGAATCAAACTTTGAACTTTAAATTCTAGAATTTGCTAACACGTCGAACCGACTACACTACTCGGAATGACACCAAATTTTGCAAGCAAGTCATAAATGACATAACAGAACTATTCCCGATCTTGGAATTCCGTTCAGACCTCGATAACACAAAAACACGTTCCAAACATCAATTCTTAAACTTAAGGGATCACATTTCCCTATTTGGCGCTGAAACGCTCTCGGGTCATCCAAAATCCGTTCGGGACACACGCCCAAGTCTAAAATCATCCTACGAAGCTACCAGAACTGTCAAAACTTGATTCTGAGGTCGTTTACTCAAAATGTTGACCGAAGTCAAACTTGGCCTTAAAGGCCAACCTTAAGGAACTAAGTGTTCCTATACCATTCCAAACTCTTCCAAATCTCGAACCACCCGTACCCCAAAAGTCGTAAATCATAAAAAGCCATTATGGGAAGTCTTATTTAGGGGAACAAGGTCCTAATACACAAAACGACCGGTCAGGTCGTTACATTTCGATTCTCCGGGCGATCGAGAGCATGCATCGAGGTTCATTCGATCAATAGAAGAGAGACACCTCAAGGTTGTGAGGAGAGACTGCAGATGGGGAGAAAAGGTGATGTTGCAGATACCCTCTCGAGGGGAAGATATTATGGCCCACATAGAGGGGTTTCTGAACATGTACACGTATCCTTTTACGTTAGGCCCTCTTGACCGACTCGTGCTGGAATTCTGTCAAATGTATCAAGTCACTTTGGCTCAGATCCATCCGTCCTTCTCGAGGATCATGTTGATGATGAGGTTTTTCACTGAAAAGGCTGAGCTCGAGTTCACTCTTAGCCACCTCATAAGATTGTATCGGCCTCTGCATTATCGAGGTCTGATCATATTACGACGCTTATCTACCAAGCCCTTTATTGCCGGTGACGACGAGGAACAAGATCGAGGATGGATGAGTCATTTTGTTCGAGTGAGGACTGTTGACATCATTCCTGCAGAGTTCCTTCCATTCCCCCAAAAGTGGAACTTCAAACGTAAGTATTACGTCGTATTTTAGTGCCTTTTGTTCTCAATTTTCCCAAGGTTTATGAGAATGTTTCTTTTCCTTCTTCACAGCGGTCTCGTGGTTGCCTGTCCCCGATCTTGCAGGTTGGCTCCAGAAATTGGCAGCCTCATCAACTTATGACGAGTGCAAGTGGTGAGAACTGTCAAAGGGAAAATGGGAGGTGAAACACCATGGTAAGTGCCATGTGGTTGATTTTTTGAGGAATACTTTCCTTTATGCGTATTAATTCCGCTACTGCAGGCAATGGTGAGTTTTCCATGAGACTGTGCCCTCTCAGGGAGCAGGAAGGTCTGTCGGCTTCAGGGTCGAGGAAGGATAACAAGCGGAAGGGATCCTCGAGGGACAAGGATATTCGTAGTAAAGGAGGGCTTGCCCGGAGGCACAGAGAAGATGAAACCATTGGGGAAGACCTTATATTCATTGGCCGATATACGGACGACAATGTAACCGAAGGGAATGGCTCCACTTTGATGGCTCGAACTGAGAAAACTCCCGAGGTTATTAAGCTTTTTGGACCCGAGGTTTATGGCCTCGAGGGAGAGGTTTCACAAGGGGGAGGAGCGAAGTTCCTTTACCACCATTTTCTTCTCCCTTTGAAGGTACTTCGAGGGATGTTTGGGGCTAGGGTCCGCCTAAGTCGAGCAGAGTCCGAATGATCAGGTCCCCTTACAGGGTGGTTCTACTGGGGCCGAGGAGACCGGACCAATAAACGCGCACTCAATTTTCGGGGAGGCTCCGCGGCTCTGTTCTGTGGAGAGCTTCGGTGACCTTTTATCTTTTCAGCTTCGCATTTTCATTTAATTGAACCTTCTTTATCACAAGCCTTCGACAAACTCAAGTCTGAGCTTCTTCGTTGTAAAGCTAGGTTGTGGAAGATTTGGACGGGAAGAAATCTCTCAGGCTTCTTTGCGACAAGAAGATAAGAGAGTTGATACACCTTCGATCGGAGTTGAATCGAATTCATGATTACGAAGGCAACCTCGAGAAATAGGTAACCTTTATTTTGAGGGAATACAAGATTTTTCTCCCATCTTCGGAAACTAATGTTTCGGTATCTCAGTTGTAGAGAAAGATAGAGAAGTTGGAACGCCTTCGGGACGACGTCGATCAGGTTAATTCTGAACACATTGAATTGAGGGCACAGATAGATGCTCATGTTGCGGTCAAAAGGAACGCTTTGGTTAAGTCCTCCACCCTCGAGATACAACTTCGCAATCCTTGAGAAAGCCACTCGATTCAAACGAGCAGGATTGCTAAGCAAGAGACAGACCTTTTGAAGATGAAGGCCGAAGTAGTGGACGCTCGAGCCAAAGCCGAAGAGGTCCGAGCAAAGGCCGATAGGAAGGTGGCCATCTATCTGAAAGATGATGCTAAAGCTCATATGAAGTTGATGTAGGCTTTCAATCGAGGGAGACTAAGCAATGATTACGCCCTATGCAAATCCCGAAGGGAAACCCTTGAGGAGATTCATGCCGGGGGTTTTGACCTCTCAGAGGAGATAGATCAGGACAAGGCGGATGAGTTTGACACCAAGTCCCTCATTTTTTACGCTGAAGATAACGAGGATGAGGCCGGTGAGGGAGCTGGTGAAGGCATAGTCCCCGAGGGGGAGAAATACTAAGTCCCCGAGAGTAGACTAGGTTTTTTCTTTCTGATTATTTGTATAGGGCTCTCTGTGAGAGCGTTGTAAATGTATCTTTGTATTATATATAAAAACTCTTTGGTTTTTACAACTTGCTTGTGTCTTTGCTTTTGTTTTGAATTTTTACGTTTGCCGATAATTAGTCTGATGAGTTGGACTTCAAAAAACCCTTAGGTTTTCGTGCTTGGTGAGCGATTGGCAGCAATTTATAGTTAACCGTTTAGGGCTCAGTCCTCGAGTCAAGATTCAACTCGAGCTCATCGACCCTTAGGTTTTTAAATCGTCCCTAAGGCTCTTTAGGCTGGCCCTTGGGCTCTTACGCATTGGCCCTTACGCTATTTTTAGATCGGGTTGATGCAAACTGTAATATGGCTATAGTTTTCATTCATTTTGGCTAAACACTTTGGAAGTTTTGATTATGCCTTGGCATGTTTTGTGTTCGTCCGACTCTTCGACGGCTCAGACGAGATACTCGATTACGAGTCGATATGTGACGATGGTTGAGTACCTCGGGAGGTTCTCTTGAAGGCCGATTGTTTCGAAGCTCTTTTGCTTATGCCGAGGGTAGCCTGATTAACCGGTTCTCTTCGAAGTATTTTTGAAGTATTTGAAGGCCTGTAGTTTTATAGCGACATTAGGACGTCTCTGAGCCGCGTTAATTTGGTTGGAGCCGTTTAATATGATCGTAGTCTTTATGTTAGGTCATATCCTTTTAGTCCCTGGGTGAGATAGCCTCGGCGTCTATATCGAGGGTATGCCTTTTTAGGGGTCTTATAAGTTCGAATATATAGCCTTGGCCTTAATATCGGGGTTGTGCCTTTTTAAGGTCTCATGAATTTGGGCATGCCTCGTTGAGGTCTTACAGATTTGATGTTGTCTCGTTGAGGGCTTACGAGCTCGAGGTTGCCTCATTGAGGGCTTACGAGCTTGAGGTTGCCTCATTGAAGGATTACGAGCTCGAGGTTGACTCATTAAGGGCTTACAAATTCGAGTTTTTATGGTTCGATGAGCTGACTGCTGATGACAGTCTCTGAGTGTTCGGGAGGTTTTGGCCCTGGAGCCGTTTTTTGAGAAAATAGTAAACTTCTTTGAGGCATAAAGCGTTTTGATGATAAAAATACTCATTCGATTACTTTATACAAGTGTACATGTTTTCGCCATCAAGAATTAAATTATCCTACGCGGACATGGTTCATTCGACCGTTTGGTCTGATACAACATTCTCCTGTCGAGACCCTCTTTGGCATATTTTGGTTCCTTTGAGGAGGTGACCTCCCGGGGGATGCCCCCCAGTAGTTGAGGTAGATCGAAGAGAAGCCTTGAATACTTGATGAGTTCTCCTTAGGTATCATATGGATGTTGCTTCGTTAAAACCCTTATTGGTAAAACCCGTTTGGGATAAAACCCAATCTAAGGGGGAAAAAGCGCAATGCATGCCTTAAAACCTAAGGTCTTCGAGCTGGAGGGTGTTTCGATTCCTCTCAACTGAACGCCTGCAATAAGTTAGTATAAAACATAAATGAAAAGGGAGAGGGTTGTACCTTGGCAATGATAGCGTTCGAGCCTCAATATGTTTCAATTGCTTGCTCCGAGGACGCGTCACAATCCTTTATTCACTTATTCAGGTGTAGCCAAAAATGTAGGTTGTGGTTTCTACTTAGTTGTTTGTTTGTCCTTCAGCTCCTTTGATGTAGAAGGTGTCGATGCCGGTGCATTGTCGTGCACCGCGAACATCTCTCTCGCTGCATGCTGCTCCCCGTACACTATTTTTACTCCGTCCTTTATTGGAAACTTCATCATTTGATGAAGGGTTGAAGACACCGCTCTTATGCTATGTATCCATGGCCTTCTGAGTAAGGCATTGTATCTCATGTCACCTTCGATGACATAAAACTTGGTGTTTTGAATTGTACCGTCCATGTTGACCGGAGGATAATTTCCCTTTTGGTCGTCTCGCTTGCCATATTAAACCATTTAGGACTCTAGAGGCGGGCACGATCTGGTCGAGCAGTCCGAGCTGCTCCACCACCCTCGACCTGATTATGTTGGCCGAGCTGCCTGGATCCACGAGAACACGTTTAACTTGAAATTTATTCAAAAGAAAAGAGATTACCAGTGCGTCATTATGAGGTTGAGACAAGGTCTCGATGTCCTCTTCACTAAATAAAAGAGCATCTTTCGGTATGTAGCTCCGAGTTTACTTTTTCCTGGTAATGGATACTTTTTTCCGCTTGAAAACGGGTCCTTGCGGGCGTCGACCCCTCCAATGATCATGTGGATGACGTGTTGTGGTTCTTCTGGTTCATTTTTTCTGTTCGCCTCTCTTTCCCGAAACTGGTTTTTAGCTCGATCGCTGAGGAATTTTCAAAGGTTCCCTTCGCTGATCAGTCAGGCTACCTCTTCTCGGAGATGTCTACAATCCTCGGTCCTATGACCGTGAGTGACATGGTAGTTTCACACTAAGTTGGGGTTCCTTTGTGAAGGATCTGATAGGATGGGTTTTTGCCACCTTGTATCTTTGATTTTACCTATGGCTGATACGATGTTCGAGACATCGATGTTGAAGTTGTACTCAAACAACCGGGGTGCATCTACCGTCCCAGTGTGCCTATCGAATCCATCTTTGTTCATGAGTCCCCGGGAGCCTTGACCTCGATCCTTCCTTTGATCATTTCGGGGTATATTGCGCCTTGGGCGTTTCTTCGATCTTTGACGTATGGTTGATACCTTTCCTTACTTTTCCTTGATTCTCTTTCTGCAAACCTTGATTCTTTTTCTAAGACCCTACTAGGATACACCGAGCCCGATGGGGCTCCTAATTGGTCATCTTCGACCCTGATCTTCGATTGATATCTGTTGTGTACATCCGCCCAAGTCACGGCGGGGTACTCAACCAAGTTCTGCTTTAGTTGCTTCAAAGCTATCGAGATTCGTTCATTCAAGCCCTGAGTGAAGGCATGTACTTCCCAGTCATCGGAGACAGGTGGTAATTCCATTCGCTCCATTTGAAAGCGAGATACAAATTCCCTGAGCATCTCGTTCTCCCTTTGTTTGATTTTGAATACGTTGGACTTCCTCGTAGCGACCTTGATGGCACCTTCATGTGCCTTTAAAAAAGAGTCTGCCAGCATGGAAAATGAATCCATTGATTTCGGGGGTAGGTTATGATACCACATCATGTCCCCCTTTGTCAGTGTTTCACCAAATGTTTTGAACAAGACGGATTCAATCTCGTTATCCTTTAGGTCATTTCCTTTTACAGCACAAGTGTAAGTTGTGATGTGCTCATTGGGGTCTGTGGTCCCGTTATACTTCAGGATATTGGGAATTCTGAACTTCTTCGGAATGGTCTTCGTAGACGCACTTGATGGGAATGGTTTCTGCACGAACTTGTTGGAATCTACACCCTTCAGAATCAAAGGTGCACCCGGGATCTGATTGACCCTCAAGTTATAGGTCTCCACCTTTTTGTCGTTAGCTTCTATCTTCTTTTACCCTGATTCAATCATCTTAGTAAGTTCCTCGAGCATCTTCATAATAGCGGGGTCTGCTGCTGACCCGTTGTCGCTCGATCTCTTTGGTGCCTGCTCGACTCGAGGTGTCGTTTTCGGTGTTTTGCTTGGAGTTTTTTTATGACTCTGCAGTTGAGCAATAGCTACATGTTGTAGCATCTCAAAAATAACATGAAGGCTAACTTCTCTTTCCTCCCGAGCCTGAGTTTTCTGCGCTTCATGTTGGTTTTCCCGGCGTACACTTCCGTCCGTATGAGAGCTTATGTCTCAATCGAATCCATACACATACCTTAAGGCTGTGATGTCTCAGTCGAATCCTTCTTTGGAAGAGGAAATAAGTGAGGATACCTAGACTTCATGTCTTCTTTGGCTTCCCAAGTCATTTCTTCTACATTATTCTTTCTCCAAAGTACTTTCACTGAAGCTACGTCTTTAGTCCTCAATCTCTGGACATGTCTGTCTAGTATAGCAATGGGTTTTTTTATTTGAAAGTTGCTCTGTGACCTGAACATCGTCAACTGACACAACACTAGAAGGATCTCCGATACATTTAGAAAGCATAGACACATGAAGGACTGGATGTACATACTCCAAGTCAGAAGGCGAGTCTAACTCATATGCCTACCTTGCGTATGATCTTATAGGGTCCAATGTACCGAGGGATAAGTTTTCCTTTCTTAACGAACCTCATAACGCCTTTCATTGGTGATACCTTTAGGAATACCCAATCGTCAACCTGAAACTCCAAGTCGCTTTGTCGATTATCCATATAAGACATTTGACGTCTTTCAGCTGCTAATAGCATTCCTGTATAAGCTTAATCTTCTCGATTGTGTGTTGCACCAACTCTGGTCCTACTAACTTAGTTTTCCCAATATCGACCATCCTATAAGCGTCCTACACTTCTGTCTGTAAAGGTATTCATATGGAGCCATCTGAATACTGGAATGATAGCTATTATTATACGCGAACTCGATAAGTGACAGATGATCATCCCAGCTACCCTTGAAGTCTATTACACAAGCCCGTAACATATCCTCAAGTGTCTGAATAGTACACTCATCATGTGCGTCTGTCTGGGGATGAAATGTTATACTAAGACTTACTTGAGTCCCCAACCCTTTTTGGAAGGACCTCCAGAAATAAGCTATAAACTGAGCTCCTCTATCCGAGATAATAGATATAGGGACACCATAAAGTCGTACTATCTCCTTAATGTAAAGCCTTGCATAATCCTCAGCGGAATATGTAGTCCTAACATGCAGAAAATGGACTGATTTTGTAAGTCTATCAACAATCACCCATATAGAATCAAACTTACGCTGGGTACGAGGTAAACCTACGATGAAATCCATATTGATTCCTTCCCTCTTCCAAGTCAGAATCTCTATAGTCTGCAATAATCCACCGAATTTTTGATGTTCAATCTTAACTGACTGACAGTTAGGGCACTAAGCAACAAACTCTGTTATATCCTTTTTCATTCCATCCCACCAACATATTTCCCTGATATCATGATACATCTTTGTTGCTCTGGGATGGATAAAATAACGAGAATAGTGGGTTTCTCCCATAACCTTCTGACGCAGCCATGCATCATTAGGGACACATAATCATCCTCGATACCCGAGGACCCCATCTTCTATAATCTCAAATGGTGTCTTCTCCTTCTGAGGGATTGTATCCCTATAATGAGCTAACACAAGATCCTCGTATTGGCATTCCTTTACTTCAGTTACTAAAGAGGATGTTGGCATGTCCTGAATAGTTACGCCGGTACCGCCTGAATCCAGTAATCGATCTCCAAGACTAGCTAGTTGACGAATCTCATGGGTTTTTCTCCTCTTTTCTGGCTGTAAATATGACAAGATACCCATACTTCTACGACTGAGAGCGTCGGCTACTACATTAATCTTCCCCGGATGGTATAAAATATCAACAACGTAGTCTTTAAGTAGCTTCAACCATCTCCGTTGGCGTAAATTCAATTCTTTTGCTTGAAGGTATATTGAAGGCTCGTATGATCCGTATAGATATCAACATGAATGCCATATAAGTAGTTCCTCCACATCTTTAGTGCATGAATCACGGCGTCTAACTCTAAATCGTGGGTTGGGTAATTCTTCTTATGTTTTCTTAGTTGTCTAGAAGCATAAGCTGCAACTTTGCCATGTTGCATCAGTACACAACCATATCCAACGCCTGAACGTCATAATAGGTAGCATAACCATCGGATCCCTCTGGGAGTGTTAGAACCTGTGCTGAAGTTAGTCTATCCTTTAATTCCTGGAAACATCGTTTGCAAGCATCAGTCCATTGAAACTTAGCTTCCTTCTAAGTCAACTTTGCCAATGGTGCCGAAAGGGAAGAAAATCCCTCTACAAATCTCCTATTTTGCCAAACCGAAAAAGCTACAAACCTCCGTCGGTGTCGTAGGTCTAGGCCAAGTCTTTACTGCCTCAATATTTTGTTTATCAACCTGGATACCCTTACCTGAAATAATATGCCCAAGTAAAGCTACAGAGTTCAACAAGAATTCACATTTAGAGAATTGTTCATACAACCTCCCCTTTTGTAGAACTCTGAGAACAGTACGCAAATGATCTGCATGCTCAGTCTCTAAATGAGAATACACCAATATATCATCAATAAATACAACTACGAACAGATCTAGAAAGGATTTGAACATATGATTCATATGTCCATGAATACTACTGGGGCATTGGTCAAACCGAACGATATAACATGAAACTCAAAATGCCCATACATGGTCGTGAATGTTGTCATCGGAATATCCTTCTCCTTAACCCTTACCTTATGGTACCCGGACCTCAAGTCTATCTTCGAGAAATACTTGGCACCTTGCAACTGATCAAATAAATCATCAATCCTCGGAAGTGGGTACTTGTTCTTGATAGTCACCTTATTCAACTGCCTATAATCAATACACAATTGCAAGGAACCATCTTTCTTCCTCACAAATAACACAGGTGCTCCCCACGGTGATGTACTAGGTCTGATAAAGCCTTTCTCAAGCAAGTCCCTTAGTTGTTCCTTCAGCTCTCTTAGCTCTGCAGGTGCCATTCTATAGGGAGGAATGGATATTGGTTGAGTATCTCGGAATATGTCATAGCAAACTCAATTTATCGCTATCGCGGAAGACCCGAAAGCTCATCGGGAAAAACATCGGGAAGCTCATTAACCACTGGGATAGACTGAATGGTTTGTGACTCTACTTTCACCTTATTAACCCACACTAAGTGATAAATGTAGCCCATTTTGATCATCTTCCTTGCCTTGGAATCGGAAATAAATCAATGTCTCATCGATGTCGTATTACCTTTCCATTCCAAAATAGGCTCCCCTGGAAATTGGAATCGGACCATCTTTGATCTACAATCAACGTTGGCATGACAAGAAGCCAACCAATCCATACCCATTATAACATCAAATTATACCATATCTAACTCGATTAGGTATGCTACTGTAGATCGACTATGAACTACTATTATACAATCTCTATATACCTGCCTAGCTATCACTAGGTCCCTAACAGGTGTGGACACATCAAGGTTTAACCAACTCATGTTTTATTCCAAACTTACTAGCAACCAATGGAGTAACATATGATAAGGTGGAACATGGGTCAATCAGTGCATACACATCATATGAGGATACTGATAATATACTTGTAACAACATCAGGTGATGACTCCTGATCATGTCGTCCTGCTAACGCATAAATGCGATTTTGAGGACCGCTTGAGCTAGATGCTGCCTATGCGCCTACCACGACTGAATGGTGCTTGTGAACCTTACCCATGGGACTTACTGATGATGACGAACCAGCTACAGATCCATTGGCTGAACTATGATTGTATCACCTCTCGTCGGACAATCCCTCATAGCGTGTCCTGGATAACCACAAGTATAACAAACACCCAACCACATACGGAATTGCTCGGTATGCTGCTTACTACACTGGGCACATCGTGGCAAGGGCAGCCTCATCCAACTTGACTCACCCTTATACTGAGAACATGAAGCCCTAGAATTCAGACCAGACCTTGAATATGTGGAACGATCAAATCTCTTACCGGCAATATGAGGGGGTGCGCTAGCTGATAGCTGGGTTGCATACCTCGGGTATTGGTTTCTCTGACCACCTCGAAACTCACCAAAAGGACCCGAAGATCTCGCTCTCTTACTCTGGCCCCTATCATGCTCACGATCGGCCCTCTGCTTCTACTTACTCTCATCTACACCCCAAGCGTATGACTGAATACGAGAAATATTCATGCCTGATTGAAGTGAGACTGACATACAGTCGTTAAGCAGGTACGGCTCCAAACCCATCACGAATCGGTGAACCCGATCCTCCATCTTAGATACAATAGTGGGAGCATACCTATCCAAAGAATCAAACTGAAGGTTGTACTCCCCAACACTCATGATACCCTACCGAAGGGTCAAGAACCTATCAACTCTGGCCCGTCTAAGCTTTGGTAGAAGATAACGATGAATAAAAGCCTCTGTAAACTCCTACCATACTGTTGGAGGGGCATCCTCACCTCTGGACAACTCCCAAGATTCGTACCAATTAACTGCAACATCCTGAAGTCTATATGAAGCTAGCTCAACTGACTCAGTCGCAGTGGCCTTCATTACTATCAAAGTCCTTTGCATTCTATCGATAAATACCTGAGGGTATTCATTTGGATCTGCCCCGGTGAATACTGGATGGTCCAAATTAATAAAATTATGAACCCTCGCACTAACATGCCTATGTGCATGACCAATACCTACTTCCTGACGCCGAGCCTGTGTGGCTACTAATCGAGTTAATAGCTGAATAACATCTCTCATATCCTGACCCTGTGCATCTGGCTGAGGAGCTCGACGTACAGGGGCAGGCGTTGGAGTTGGTGCCCCTTAGATCTCTTCTTGAGAGGGCGGGGTATGTGAAGTTTGAGATGGAATCTCACTAAGAGACTCTCCCCGAGCCCTAGTAACTCGTGGCGCTCGACTAGTAGTCTCACCAGCCACGAACTTGCCCTTCTGGTGGTTGTAGTCTTTGAAGGCATCGCTGGAAACATAACATATCGCTAGGAACATGAATTCCTATATAGAATGATCCAAGATAAGAAGGTAGTATGTGAAGTCTGGTGAACAACACACCCATAAACAAAACTCTACTAGACTCGCTCTATTGACAACCCTAGGACAGAACTGCTCTGATACCACTTTTGTCACGACCCAAACCGATGGGCCATGACGAGTGCCCGAGTCCTACCTGTCGAACACCCTTAAGCGTGCATCTAATATATAAACATTAATAATATTTGTTAATAACCTACTGAATTACGAGAATAACATACGTGAGGGAAACCTGTCCAAATGACAAATATACATATATATATATATGCGGAATGCGGTAGGATGAGCCGACAAGGCTGCTATAGACAACTATATATCCAAAACTAGAAGCCGACAAGGCCACATACTATCCAACCATACATAACTGTCTACAGACCTCTAATAGAATATACAACTGTAAAAGGACGGGACTGGTCCCCTTCATACCCATATATGTATACAAACATATCGTACCAAAATCCAAAGCAGCTCCGGATCAAATGGAGCACACGAACTCTCGCTGATCAAGGATTCTAAG
Organism: Nicotiana undulata; assembly: GCA_005239495.1. Classification (NCBI taxonomy): domain Eukaryota; kingdom Viridiplantae; phylum Streptophyta; class Magnoliopsida; order Solanales; family Solanaceae; genus Nicotiana; species Nicotiana undulata. The sequence continues at coordinate 30,361 of ML261979.1, forward strand.
AAAGGGGACCGTCAGCTTGTCTACCTGCACCAGCGGGCATGGAACGCAGGCCCCCGAAAATAGGGCATCAGTACGAATAATGTACTGAGTATGTAAGGCATGAAAATCAGTACATAAAAGACATAGATGAAACATAGAATAGAGAGTTCCGCCTGTAACTTTAAATAACTTTGTAAATCCTAAAACATTTATAATTTCATGCACATGTGTATAAATGTCGTATATTGCATAGGTATGGGTGTACGTAACATCATCAAGCCTCTGAGGGCATCCCATCATATCATCTCGGCCACTGTGGGCAAAATTATCAACGTATACCAGTTGATCAGGTGGTGGCACGTATATAACGTTGTAACCTTTTTCCATATCCCATATACATATAATATACTTATATATAGCCATCTCGTCATGGGTCAATACACATGTATAAATAAATGAAATGCATAAGAAATATGTTAATAAGATCAATATACCTTTCAGATAAACTATACCAACTACGTATTTTTCTGAGACCCATGAACAGAAGATATAATAATATGTCACATGGGGAATCAAGAACATAGATACATACCCCTAGTACTTCTATGAATAGAGTCATTTTTGAAAGTTGTGTGTTTGCTTGTTTCGTTTGTAGCATTTGGATCATGCCAAAAATAAAGAAGGGATAGCCTTAACATACATTAACTGATTCTCTTGAACATCCCTCTAACACACGTTAATTGCGACAAAACATGTGATGGCAAACCGAAGTAAGGGAAAATTTGTATGATATTCTTGAGAAAGATTGCATCGTACTGCTTTAGAATCACAAATCTCACGTTGACATAGTATTAAGTAGTCTTTGTATGAAAGGTTGAAGCAAATCACGTTGCTATTACAAATTTTCATCTTTGTTGAAGCTTTCTTCCTTAACTTAGTAGATATGAGCATTTCATTTTTTTAAATTAGAGAGATTATCTTTAACCTTTAGGTAGGCCCACTTAGGATGACTAATATTTGCCTAAAGGCCCCTAATTAGGCCACCTATTGTAATGAACCTTAGTCATTACATGGGCCTTGATCAAGACCCCTTGGGGTGCCACGTTGGGAGGGTTAAGTTTATCCAAAAAATGATAATTAATTAGCTAATCTCTCACCAAAAATCATTAATTACCCAATTATCCAGACAATTAAGTGTTATCTCAAATTACTTAAAATACTACTCACTTTTAACACACTTTATGTATCCTACTATTATGGTCATGTGGTACCTTATATGGAACTAGTCCGTAAATATCGGATATTATATCTCGGACCATATTTTATCCCAAATTGACAACCTTTAACGAAACTTATTTTCTTTGGTTCGTTTACCCTTTAACCTTCACAACACTTGTTTATCGCCTGTTATAAATAACATAAATGCTTATAACCTCAAAAATAGTCTCATCCCCGAGTCTACGTCCATTAACTTACGACGATACTTTAACGTATGAAAACGTGAGATATAACACATGCCCAAAAGTAATAAAAGCTCCGGATCAAGTGGAGCACACCAAGTCTCGTTGAGCAAGGATCCTAAGATGGGGGACCGTCAGCTTGTCTACCTACACCTGCGGTCATGAAACGCAGGACCCGGTAAATAGGAGCGTTAGTACGAATAATGTATTGAGTATGTAAGGCATGAAAATCAGTACATAAAAAACATAAAGGAAACGTGAAGTAAAGAATTCCACTTGTAAGTCTAAATAACTTTGTAAATACTAAAACATTTATAATGTCATGCATATGTGCATAGATGTTGTATCATGCATAGGTATAGGTGTACATAATATCATCAAGCCTCTGAGGGCATCCCATCATATCATCTCGGCTCTGTGGGTGAAATCATCAACGTATACCAACTGATCAGGTGGTGGTGCGTATATAACATCGTAACCTTTTCCCATATCCCATATACATATAATATACGTGTATATAATGTCATCTGTTCATGAATCAATGTACATGTATAAATGAATGAAATGCACAAGAAGTACGTTAATAAGATTTCTCGGAATGTCATAAGAACAATATGTCTTCGGATAAACTTTATCAACTATGTATTTATCTGAGACCCGTGAAAAAAAGATATAATAAGACACATGAGAAATCAAGAACATAGGCACCCCTAGTGCTTCTATGAATAGAGGCATTTATAAAAGTTGTGTGTTTACTCGTTTTGTTTGTGTCGTATGGATCATGACAAAAGGAAAGTAGGGATAGCCTTAACATACCTGAGCTAATTTTCCTAACAATCCCTCTAACACACGTCAATTGCGACAAAACACGTAACGGCGAGTTGAAGTAGGGAAAAACCGGTATGATATTCTTGAGAAAGATTGTACCGTACTCCCTTAGAATTGCAAATCACGTTGTTATTACATAATTTAAAATTATGTTGTTTCTATATACATGGAAATCACGTTTACTCTAATTCAAAAGTGGAATTTATATGATTTCATAAGCATTCTTTTTGTGGCTCCTCCTCCATCACTCTTCTAATATATATCCCTACTTAATCAGGTATGGAGGTTGTTATCCTAATGGGTGTGGATCCCACTTATGTGATGACTTAGCCACAAAGTTCTATAAATGTGCCACTAAGTTACATGAATTAAGAGTCATTAATTGGGCTTGAGTAAGACCCCATTTGTTGCCACGTTGGGAGGCTTATTAAGCTTATCCAACACTTCTAATTACTTAGTTAATCTCCCACTAAAAATCAATAATTACCCACAAATATAATTCCCTGATATCATGATACATCTTTGTTTCTCCTGGATGGACAGAATTACGAGAATAGGAAGTCTCTCCTATAACATACTGGATAAGCCCTGCAACATTAGGGACACATAATCAGCATCGATCTTTGAGGACCCCATATCTTGTAATCTCAAATGGTGTCTTCTCTTTCTGAGGGGTTGTATCTCTATAATGAGCTAACATAGGATCCTCGTACCAGAATTCCTTCGCTTCATTTATTAAAGAGGATGTTGTCGTGTCCTGAATAGTTACTCTGGTATCACCTGAATCTAGTAATCAAACTCCAAGACTAGCTAGATGATAAATCTCATGGGCTATTCCACTCCTCTCAGGCCGTAAATATGATAGGCTACCCATAGATCTACGTCTGAGGGTGTCGGCTATTACATTCTCCTTCCCTGGATGGTATAAAATATCAACGTCATAGTCTTTCAGTAGCTCCAACCATCTCCTTTGTCATAACTTTAATTCCTTTTGCTTAAAGATATACATAAGGCTCTTATGATCCGTATAGATATCAACATGAATGCCATACAAATAGTGTCTCCACATCTTCAGTGCATGAATCACCGTGGCTAACTCTAAATCGTGGGTCGGGGAATTCTTCTCATGCTTTCTTAGTTTTCCAGAAGCATAAGCTACAACCTTACCATGCTACATCAGTACGCAACCCAATCCAACGCCTGAAGCGTCACAATAGATAGCATAACCATTGGTCCCCTCTAGGAGCATTAGAATCGGTGCCAAAGTTAATCTGTCCTTCAATACTTGGAAACTCCGTTAGCAAGCATCAGTCCATTGAAACTTAGTTCCTTTCTGAGTCAACTTTTCAATGGTGTAGAAAGGAAAGAATATCCCTCTACGAATCTCCTACAATAACCTGCCAAGTCGAGGAAGCTACGAACCTCTGTCGGTGTCGTAGGTGTAGGCCAAGTCTTTACTGCCTCAATCTTTTGTGTATCAACACGGATACCTACATATGAAATAATATGCCCAAGGAAAGCCACAAAATTCAACCAAAATTCAGATTAAGAGAGTTTGGCGTACAACTTCTCTTTCGGTAGAACTTTAAGCACTATACGCAAATGATATGCATGATCAGTCTCTGAACGAGAATAAACCAATATATCATCGATAAATACAATCACGAACAGATCTATAAAGTTCATCAAGTTTGGTGGGGCATTGGGCAAACCGAATGACATAACACGAAACTCAAAATGCCCATATCTGGTCCTGAATGTTGTCTTCGGAATATCTTTCTCCTTAACACTTACCTGATGGTACCCGGACCTCAAGTCTATCTTCGAGAAACACTTGGCACCTTGCAACTGATCAAATAAATTATCAATCCTCGGGAGCGGGTACTTATTCTTGATCGTCACCTTATTCAACTGTCTATAATCTACACACATCTTCTAGGAACCATATTTCTTACTAACAAATAACACAGGTGATAAAACCTTTTTCAAGCAAATCCTTTAGTTGTTCCTTCAACTCTCTCGGCTCTGTAGGTGCCACTATATAGGGAGGAATAGATATTAGTTGAGTATCTTGTAATATGTAAATAGCACTCTCGCTTTGGCAAAAAACCCGAAAGCTCATTGGGAAACTCATTAACCACATGGATAGATTGAATGGTTGGTGACTCTACTTTTACATCCGGAACCCGAACTAAGTGATAAATATAGCCCTTTCTGTTCATCTTTCTTGCCTTGAGATAGAAAATAAATCTGCCTCTCGGCGATGCCGTATTACCTTTCCATTTCAAAATAGGCTACCCTGGGAATGGGAATCGGGCCATCTTTTATCTACAATCAACGTTGACATAACAAGAATCCATACCCATTATAACATCAAATTCTACCATATTAACTCAATTAGGTCGGCCACAGTAGATCAATTATGAATTACTAATATACAACCTCTATACTCGCCTAGCTATCACTGGATCCCCAACAGGGGTGGACACATCAAAAGGTTTAACCAACTCAAGTTTTATTCCAAACTTACTAGCAACCAATGGAGTAACATATGATAAGGTGGAATCTGGGTCAATCAGTGCATATACATCACATGAGGAGACTGATAATATACATGTAATAATATTATGTGACGATTCCTGATCCTGTCATCCTACTAATGCATATATGCGGTTCTGAGGAGCGCTCGAGCTTGATGCTCCACATGTGCCTCTACCTCGACCGATTGGTGCTTGTGAACCTTGCCCATAGGGCGTACTGATGATGACGAATGTTACACCCCATGTTTTCGTACATGGAAGTACGCCATAAGTAAATTGATGGAAGCTCGGAAAATGAGATGTTACATCCCCCATTTTCGTATGTTAAAGTTTCATCGTAAGTTAATCGACGTAAGTTCGGGAATGAGATTATTTTGGAGATTATAAGCATTATGCTATTTCAAACTAGTGATGAGTAAATTCGTCGAAGTTACATCCCCCATAAGCAAATCGATGAAAATAAATTTTGTCGAAGTTTGACATTTTGGGATAAAATACGGCCCGGGCTAAAATATCTGGTATTTATGGACTAGTGTCATACAAGGTACCACATGACCATGATAGTGAGGTGTACAAGGTGTGCTAAAAATAAGCAATATTTTAAGTAATTTGAGATAATTTTTAATTATATGAATAATTGGGTAATTATAGATTTTTAGCGAGAGATTAACTAAGTGATTAAGTTAATTAAGTAATTTGGATATGCTTGACAAGCCAAAAATGTGGCAGCCAAGAACCTTGGTTAAAATATGACTCTTAAGTCATAAATAAATGTGGCAACTTTAGAGAATTAAGTGTCTTAGTCATCTTATTATGTGGGTCCACCTAAAAAGTTGGATAACTTGTATAATCTCATAAGAAAGCATTTCAACCAACCTTCCATACATTAGTAACATTATTTGTAAGAGCTTCAGCCAAGTTTCCTTACATAGTAGTGTTAAATCATTTTCCAAAATATCCTTGCATGGCAACGTTATTGCTAAGTACTTAAAGGAAAAGTTTCGGCCAAGATTTTCTTTGCATAGTAACATGATTTCTTCGAGCGTTTTATACGACTTGTTCCGTGTTTTATCGCAATTAATGTGTGTTAGAATATTGTCAAGAGAATCGGTTCAGGTATGTTAAGGCTATCCCTTCTTTCTTTTGTCATGATCTATACGACATGAACGAAACGAGAAAATGCACAACTTTCATAAATAACTTTATTCATAGAAGTATTAGAGGTGCCTATGTTCTTTAATTCCCACGTGTCCTACTATTTTATCATCTGTTCATGGGTCTCAGAAAAATACATAAGTTGAAAAAGTTTGCTTCATGATATTAAGGCATAATGGTCTTATGACATTCCAAAAGATTTTATTGACGTACTTCTCATGCATTGCATTCATTAATACATGTACATTGATCCTTGACCAGATGGCGTTATATACGCGTATATATGTATATTATATGTATATGAGATATGAGAAAAAGTTATGGCGTTATATATGCACCACCACCTAATTAGCTGGTACACGTTGATAATTTACCCACAGTGGCCGAGATGATATGATGGGATGCCCTCAGAGGCTTGATGATGTTATGAATGCATATACACATGCATGGTATGATATTTATACGCATATGCATGACATTATAATATTAAATGATTCACAGAGATATTCAAATATATATGTCAAGTCTTTTACTCCATATCTCTCTCAATGTCTATTGTCTATTATTTACTGATTTTCGTTCCTTACATACTCGGCACATTATTTGTACTGGCGTCCCTTTGCCTAGGGACGTTACGTTTCATGCCCGCATGTTCCGATAGAGAGGTCGAGAGTCCTCCAAGTAATCTATCAACTCAGCGGAAGATGTTAGTTCACTCCATTTGCTCTGGAGTTGCTTGTTTGGTTAGTATGATTTAGACGTGTATAGTTTGGTATGGCGGGGCCTTGTCCCGACCTTTATGATAAGTATGTACTCTTAGAGGCTTGTAGACAGATTTCATGTATACGGATACATATATGGCCTTGTCGGCCTATATGTTAAGTATATAATGAATCGCATTGGCCTTATAGGACCGTATGTCACAAATATGAGTTTCTATATCAGGTTGGGTCGTTGTATGTCGGGCATTCCCTTATGTTTACTTTGATTATCTCATGACGCCCCTTGTGGCCCATTTACCTATTATGATGTAATAATAAAGATACATTACGTTGGTACTCGGTTGAGTAAGGTATCGGGTGCCCCTCGTGGCCCATCGATTTGGGTTGTGACAACGAACTAGCTACAGATCCCGCTGGCTGAACTATGCTTGTATCACCTCCCATCAGGCAATCCCTCATAACGTGGACTGGATAACTACAAGTATAACAAATACCCAACCCCATACGGCACTACTCGGCATGCTTCTTATCACACTAAGCACATTGTGGCAAGGGCGGCCTCATCTGACTTGACTCACCCCTATACCAAGAACTTGAGGCCTTGGAATTATGACTAGGACTTGAATATGCGGAACGACCAAATCTCCTACTGGCAAACTTAGGGGTTGCGCTAGTCGATGGCTGGGCTGGATACCTCAGTTATTGTTGTCTCTGACCACCTCGAAACTCACCAGAAGGACCCAAAGATCTCGCTCTCTTACTTTGGACCCTATCATGCTCATGATCGGCCCTCTGCTTCTGCTTACGCTCCTCTACACCCTGAGCAAAATTCCTGAATACGATAAATATCCATGCCTGGCTAAAGTGAGACCGACATACAGTCATTAAGCAGGTGCAGCTCCAACCCCATCACGAACTAGTGAACCTGATCCTCCATTTCAGATACAATAGTGGGAGCATACCTAGCCAACGAATCAAACTAAATATTGTACACCCCAACACTCATGTTACCCTGCGGAAGGGTCAAGAACCTATCAACTCTGGCATGTCTAAGCTATGGTGGTAGATAATGACGAAGAAAAGCCTCTGTAAACTCGTTCCCTACTGCTGGAGGGGCATCCTCACTTTGGAGAACTCCCAAGACTCGTACCAATTAACTGCGACATCTTGAAGTCTATAGGAAGCTAGCTCAACTGACTTAGTCGCAGTGGCCTTCATTACCCTCAAGGTCTTCTGCATCCTATCGATAAATACCTGAGGGTCCTTATTTGGATCTGCTCCAGTGAATACCGGAGGGTCCAAATTAATGAAATCATGAACCCTTGCACTGATGGCCCTATCTGCATGACTAATACCTACCTCCTGATGCCGAGATTGTGCGGCTACTAATCGAGTCAATAGTTGAATAGCATCTCTCCTCTCCTGAACTGGTGCATCTGGCTGAGGAGCTAGGTATAAAGGGGTAGGCGCTGGAGCTGGTGCCCCTCGGAGCTCCACTAGAGAGGGCAGGGTATGTGAAGTCTGAGATGGAATCTCACTATGAGACTCGCTCCGAGCCCAGGTAACTCGTGGTGCTCGAATAGTAGTCTCATCAGCCACGGACTTGCCCTTTTGGGTGGTTATAGCCTTCTTGGGCATCGATGAAAACATAACACATCGTTAGGAAAATGAATTCTTATATCGCACGATCTAAGATAAGAAGTGAAGATAATATCCTATAAGTCCTATAGCCTCCTGTCTATAAGTGTGGTGCACAACACACCCATAAACAAGACTCTACTAGACACTGTTTGTAGACAACCCTAGGACAGAACTGCTCTGATACCACTTTCTTCACGGCCCAAATCGATGGGCTATGACGAGTGCCCGACTCCTACCTGTGGAACACCCCTAAACATGCGTTAAGATATAAACATGAATTAAGGGTAGGTCATGAATAACATCTGTCAATAAACTGCTGAATCGCGTGAATAACATACGTGAGGAAAACATGTCCAAAAGACATATATACATATATATATGCGGAATACGTTAGGGCGAGCCGACAAGGCTATTATAGACAGCTATATATCCAAAACCGGATATAGACAAGGCCACATACTATCCTACTATACATGACTGCCTACAGACCTCTAATAGAGTGTACAACTATATAAAGGATGGGATTGGGCCCCGTCGTACCCATATCTACATAAAAATATATCATACCCAAAACTTATAACAGCTCCGGATCGAGTGGAGCACACCAAGTCTTGTTGAGCAAGGATCCTAAGATGGGGGATTGTCATCCTGTCTACCTGCACTTGCGAGCATGAAACGCAGGCCCTCGGGACATAGGGGTGTCAGTACGAATAATTTACTGAGTATGTAAGGCATGAAAATCAGTACATAAAAGACATAAAGGAAACGTGGAGTAAAGAATTCCACCTGTAAGTCTACATAACTTTGTGAATCCTGAAACATTTATAATGTCATGCATATGCGTATAAATGTCGTATCATGCATAGGTATAGGTGTACATAACATCATTAAGCCTATGAGGGCATCCCGTCATATCTGTCACGCCCCAACCTCAGGAAGCGCGACCGGCGCTCAACCGAGTGTACCCGGTCGAGAAAGCCTGATGTACATTTTCTACCCGACTCGTCTATGATCAAAGAAGGCACATTACCCTTAGGTAAGCAATGGAAAGATCATATATGTAAACATTACTTGTTCATTTTACATTATGTTCGTTACACCATAGTTAAGTTCCCACAAATACATACAATTTACAATTTAGTGGAACAAGGGTTCAAAATGCAGATAATCCGTTGGCCTCCCAAATACCCACATACAACCCACATCATGTCTATTGAGCCTCTAAATATATACAACAGAGTATATCAAAAGTGTCGGCAATAAGGCCCCGGCTATACTTGAAAGACAATACATAGGGAACATAAGATGTACGACCCCGAAATAAAATGAGGCTCACCGAGACTGCTGAGAGAAGGATGCACCACTAGCTTCGATCATCAGTGCCTACTATGGAACCACCTACATTCATTCAAAGATGTAGTGCTCCCGACAAAAAGGACGTTAGTATTGTCGGATAGTACTAGTATGTAAAGTTAAACACCAACCTTAATAGAATGATTAATGAAGACAAAAGGGGAAACAATCATGTTGTACAATAAAAGCTTGGAAAATACTAAAATATCAAGTAGGTTATCACATAAGTCCTCGGTTCAATTTCCATCTTATTAGGTTGGTAATCTTAGTGCCATGTGCCAAAATACACAATAACATTGTATTTTTACACGGAGTCTGATCTCGACCCGATCGGCTAGGTCATCTCAATTGAGACATCAACCATATCAACATTTTCAATCATCAATTCCAGTACAATTACAACCATGTGTGCGGCATGGCGTCCGATCACGGCCCGATCGGCTAGACCGCAAAAGTGGCCCTCAGGGGCTTGAATTTTCTGCCCCGGTCTACGACCAATATGTGCTCTACAGACCTGTTTTGCGGTCCACAAGCTTGTTCTGCGGTCGTATAATGCACCGCAGAACCTACCTTCGCAAAATCCTAAGGACGATTATGCGACCAATATGCGGCCCACGAAATGTGGTTATGCAGTCGCATAATTGGCCGCGAAACTAACCTCAAAATTGGCCTAATTGACTGCCTCACTGTGCGGCCAATATGCGGTCCGCAGAGTGATTATGCGGCCACATAATGAGCTGCAGAAACACACTCTTCTGCAAAACATTTTCCTTCAACTTAGAAGTGTACTGTTCAATCCAAATTTTACGGGGCCTTACAATATGATCTCGGCCTCTGCGAGCGAAATCATCAATGTATACCAACTGATCAGGTGGTAGTGCGTATATAACACCGTAACCTTTTCCCATATCCTATATACATATAATATACGCGTATTAACATCATTTGGTCAAGGGTCAAAGTACATGTATAAATGAATGAAATCGTAAGAAGTATGTTAATAAGATTTCTTAGAATGTCATAAGATCAACATGTCTTCGGATAAACTTTATCAACTATGTATTTTTCTAAGACCCATGAACAAAAGATATAATAAGACACATGGAAAATCAAGAACATAGGCACCCCTAGTGCTTCTATGAATAGAGACATTTATGAAAGTTGTGTGTTTACTCGTTTCGTTTGTATCGTATGGATCATACCAAAAGGAAAGAAGGGATAGCTTTAACATACCTGAGCCAATTCTCTTGACAATCCCTCTAACACACGTTAATTGCGATAAAACACATAACGACAAATCGAAGTAGGGAAAAATCCGTATAATATTCTTGAGAAAGATTGTACCGTACTCACTTAGAATTGCAAGTCACGTTGTTATTACATAATACAAAATTATGCTGATGCTATATACATGGAAATCACGTTAACTCTAATTCAAAAGTGGAATTATATGATTTCATAAGCATTCTTTTTGTGGCTCCTCCTCCGTCACTCTTCTAATATATATCCCACTAAATGAGGTATAGAGGTTTTTATCCTAAGGGGTGTGTGCCTCACTTATGTGATGACATAGCCACAAAATTCTCTAGATGTTCCACTAAGTTATATGACTTAAGAGTCATTAATTGGGCTTTAGTAATACGCCATTTTCTTCCACGTTGGGAGGCCTATTAAGCTTATCCAAAGCTTCTAATTACTTAGTTAATCTCCCACTAAAAATCAATAATTACCCAATTATCCACATAATTAATAATTATCTCAAATTACTTAAAATACAACTTACATTTAACATACTTTATACACCTTATATCATGGTCATGTGGTACCTTGTATGGCACTAGTCCATAAACACCAGGTATTATGGCTCGGACCGTATTTTATCCTAAATTGGAAACCTTCAACGAAACTCATTTTCTTTGATTCGTTTACCCTCTAACATTCACGGCACTTACTTATGCCTGTTATAAGTAGCATAAATGCTTATAACCTCAAAAATATTCTCATTCCCGAGTCTATGTCGATTAATTTATGACGAAACTTTAACGTACGACAACGCGAAATGTAACACCAGGCATGTAGAAAAATAGAAAGGAAGCAAGGTACGAGGATTATCTAACAAGTACAATAGATATAATAACAAGTACAGTTTCATCAACTTATCCCACAGAAGGGAAATGGAACACAAAATAAATACAAGGAAGAGTATCTCACATAACATCCGTTGTGGCGTGCATCGCGACCCCAAAATATATCAATCCATATAGGGATGAGGATCAAGCCAAAGTGCTCGGGTTCATTGATCACATGAATGCTCATATCAAGCACAATAGAGTGCACAATTATAATTGTTGGAAATGAATAGAAATAGAACAACATGGAGGAAATCAAGCACAACTAAGGTGCAATGAGCAAATCAACATCACCGGGGCCATCTTTCCCACATCACGTAAGGCCTAAATGGAATTACAACACGCGTGGAGAATAATCATACAACCTCACATCCCATTATCGCCTAAGAGAGAGGTACATAACATAGGCCATGGGCACAAATAATATCCATTATGCCCGGTAACATAACCATGATATCAACTTCACAAGAGTGCCCAAACCTGATCTGATATAAAATACACATTTCCATTGGGCTTTCAAATAGCCCGCAAATCAAATCCTAATCATTCCCAACAGGCAAATATCCTTCAAACCTATCAACAATTTATGCCATCAGTTATCCCATTCTCAACATTTCTTCACAATCCGCAAACAAGACATAGCCTGCATATAAGGACACCCAGCCCCAAAACCTCATGAATACCAAAATTTCCATACCCGATCTCAGATACGCTACTCGAATGGCCGATACATCACTTACACCCCCATCATCTTATTGAACACCCATGTAGATTTTCTAGTAGATTGAGTGTCACGACCCAAAAACCTAACTCAGGTCGTGACGGCGCCCAACAACGGGGTTAAGCAAGCCAACATAAATTTCACTAAGTGTTCCTTTTTATTTGATTAAATAGTTCACCAAATTACTGAATTTAACAGGTTAAAACATCATATCGAAAGATAATAACCTAGTGGTAGATAAAATAGCCATGAAGAAGCGCGAGCTGATATATGAGCATATATATATATATATATATATATATATGTACACCCCAAAATCTCAAAAATAACCACTACGTGTGAGCCAGGAACCAGTGTCACAAGTGTCACGGGCAATCTAGTTGAATATACAAGAGACAAAATATATATATATATATACTATCCCACAGTCTAAAATAAGTAAACCGGAGGATAAGCAAAAGAATACTCTATGGCGCTGCAGTGGATCGTCAGGAGAAGCAGCTCACCGTGGAGCCATACCCGCTAAAGTCAATATCTAGCTCCGGTCTGATAACCAGATGCACCTGCCTTAGAACCTGTACAGTTAAGTACAGAAGTGCAGCATGAGTACATAAGTAAATATGTACCCAGTAAGTATCCCGTCTAATCTCGAAGAAGTAGTGACGAGAGGTCGACTTGACACTCACTAAGGTCTAACAGTAATAATATAAGACGGGATATAACGAAATGCAGTAGACATGCGAGGCAGTAAGCAGCAGATACACATCAATTACAGAAATCCAGGTAACTACTGAGAATAAAAACGATGTACACTTTCCTTTTCCCCCAAATATCAGTCAAGTCAATATCAATGAAAACAATACCAAATAGCCAAGCGAACACAAGGGTAAGACAACCGGCCGGAGTCATAAGGAAATAACTTATTGGACGTAAAGCTTCCCCTGTTCGTGAATCATACTTGCGACTCGGGTGAGGACACATTTATACCGAATTACTATAAAGCTCCCCTCGATTGCGAATCATACCTGCGACTCGAGTGCTGACTCCAAGTCTTTAATGGAGGTGGAAGATGAACCAGCAGTTGCATCAGCTGGTTTTTAGCCCCGTTTGGTGCCCGAGAGGCACCTGGGCCCACCCGAGCCCCCGTTCAAATATACCAATAAGTCCCAAATCATAATACGGACTCGCTCGAGCCTTCGGAACACTCAAAACAACGCCTAAACTCCAAATCACAACCCAAAACCCCTAGATTCATAACTTAAGAACTTCAAGTTCTTGATTTCTATAACAATGCGCCGGACCGACCTGTACTACTCGGAATGACACCAAATTTTGCAGGCAAGTCAGGAATGACATAACAAAAATATTCCCAGTCTCGAAATTTCGTTCGGGCCTCGATAACATAAAATCACATTCCAAACCAAATTTTAATTTTTAAGGAAATTCTTATTTCTATATTGGGCGCCAAAATTCTCCCGAGTCATCGTAAACCCGTTACGAACACACGCCCAAGTCCGAAATCATCGTACGAAGCTACTGGAGCTGTCGGAACTCGATTCCGAGGTCGTTTTCTCAAAATGTTGACCAAAGTCAAACCTGGCCAAAAAGGCCAACCTTAAGGAACCAGGTGTTCTTATAGCACTCTAAACACTTCCAAATCCCGAACCACCCGTCCCCACAAGCCATAAATCACACAAAGAGGCTTTGGGAAGTCTCATTTAGGGGAAAAGGGTCCTAATATGCAAAAACGACCGGTCGGGTCGTTACATTCTCCCCCTCTTAAGCAAATATTCGTCCTCGAACGGTCTAGAATCGTACCTGAAATGCTGAACATATGTGGATATCTGCTCCGCATGTACTCCTCGGACTCCCAAGTCGCCTCCTCAGCTAATTGTCCGTTCCACTAGATCTTTACTGCAGAAACTCTCTTGGACCTCAACTAACGGTCATGCCTATCAATATTAGCAACTGGCTCCTCCTCGTAGCCCAACTTCTCATCCAACTGAATAGTGCTGAAATCAACCATGTGAGAGAAGTCGACGTGATATCTTCAGAGCATGGATACATGAAAGACCGGATGAACTCCTGATAAAGTGGGAGGTAAAGCTAGCTTATAAGCAACCTCTCTGACTCGCCTCAATACCTCGAAAGGACCTATAAATCTTGGGCTCATCTTGCCCTTCTTCCCGAATCTCATAATGCCCTTCATCGGCGATTCCTTTAGCAGGACCTTATCTCCCTCCATAAATGCTACATCACGCGCCCTCTGATCCGCGTAACTCTTCTGTCTAGATTGTGCTGTGCGGAGACTCTCCTGAATTATCTTTACCCTCTCCAAAGCATCTCTCACCAGATCCGTGCCATATAACTTAGCCTCGCCAGGCTCAAACCACTCAATAGAAGAACGACACCGTTGACCATACAAAGCCTCAAAGGGATCCATCTCGATGCTGGACTGATAACTATTATTGTATGCAAACTCAGCCAAAGGCAAGAACTAGTCCCACTGACCTCCAAAATCAATCACACAAGCCCTGAGCATGTCCTCCAATATCTGAACTGTACGCTCCGACTGGCCATCAGGCTGAGGGTGAAATGCTGAGCTGAGATCTATCTGAGTGCCCATCTCGTTGTGCAATGCTCTCCAGAAGTGCGAGGTGAACTGAGGACCTCGGTCTGATATAATGGACACCGGCGCACCGTGCAACCTGACTATTTCTCGAATGTAGATCTGGGCTAGCCTCTCCGAAGTGTAAGTAGTAACCACAGAAATGAAATGCGCAGATTTGGTCAACCTATCCACAATGACCCAAACCACGTAAACCTTCTGCAATGTCCGAGGCAACCCAACCACGAAATCCATAGTGATGCGCTCCCACTTCCACTCAGGAATGGGCATATGCTGAAGTAGGCCTCCTGGCCTCTCATGCTGGAAATTAAGGCACCGAACCACATACTCCACAATGTCTTTCTTTATCCGCCTCCACCAGTAATGCTGCTTCAAATCATGATACATCTTTGTCGCTCCTGGATGAACAACATACTGAGAACTGTGCGCCTCTTCTAGAATCCTCTTCCTCAGGCCATCAACATCAGGAACACACAAACGGCCCTGGAGACTTAGAACACCATCCTCGCCCAAAGTAACCTCCTTGGCCCTACCCTGGACAACTGTATCCCTAAGATCTGCCAAACACGGATCATCGAACTGTTGAGCCTTAATCTCTCCCAATAACGAAGACTGAGCCACCACATGTGCCAAAACCCGACGAGGCTCCGAAAGATCTAATCTCACCAGGCGATTAGCCAAGGATTGAATGTCCAAGGCTAGCGGTCTCTCCCCTGTTGCAATGTAGGCCAAGATACCCATACTCTCTACCTTCCTACTCAAGGCAACCGCTACCACATTTGCCTTGCCCGGATGATAAAGAATGGTGATATCATAGTCCTTCAACACTCAAGCCATCTGCGCTGCCTCAAATTAAGATCCCTCTGCTTGAACAAGTGCTACAAGCTACGGTGGTTTGTATAAACTTCACATGACACTCCATACAAGTAGTGTCTCCAAATATTTAGTGCATGAACAATCGCCGCCAACTCCGGATCATGCACAAGATAATTCTTCTCATGAACCTTTAGCTTTCGCGAAGCATAAGCAATAGCTCTTCCATCCTGTATCAACACACATCTCAAACCAACGCGCGAAGCGTTGCAATACACAGTATACATCCCAGAACCGGAAGGCAATGTCAGAACTGGTGTTGAGGTCAATGCTGACTTGAGCTTCTGAAAGCTCGCCTCACACTCGTCGGACCATCGAAACTGTGCATTCTTCTGAGTCAATCTGGTCAATGGAGTTGCAATAGAATAGAAACCCTCCACAAATCGGCAATAATAGCCCGCTAGGCCCAAGAAGCTCCTGATCTATGTAGCTGAAGTAGGACACGGCCAACTCAGAACTGCCTCAATCTTCTGAGGATCAACCTTGATACCCTCTCCGGATACCACATGCCCTAAGAATGCTACGGAATCTAACCAGAACTCACACTTGGAGAACTTAGCGTATAGCTTCTGTTCCCGCAAGGTCTGGAGCACAACTCTCAAATGTTGCTCATGCTCACCCAGGCTTCGTGAGTAAATCAAGATGTCATCAATGAAGACAATGACGAAGGAATCAATTTACGGCCTGAACACCCTATTCATCAAGTCCATGAATGTTGTTGGGCCATTAGTCAAGCCAAAGGACATCACCAGGAACTCATAATGACCATATCTGAGGCCCGAATCTTCAACTGATGATAACCCGATCTCAGATCAATCTTAGAAAATACACGAGCACCCTGCAACTGGTCAAACAATTCATCGATGCGCGGTAGAGGATACTTGTTCTTAATGGTCACCTTATTCAACTGGCGGTAATCAATACACATCCGCATAGACCCATCCTTCTTCTTCACAAATAGAACTGGAGCACCCCATGGCGACACACTCAGCCTGATGAACCATTTAGCCAACAACTCCTCAAGCTGCTCCTTCAAATCCTTCAGCTCTTTAGGAGCCATATGGTATGGGGGAATGGAAATAGGCTGAGTATCTGGATCTAAATCAATGCAGAAATCAATATCACGATCCGGAGGCATTCCTGGAAGGTCTGAAGGAAATACATCGGCAAACTCTCGAACAACAGGCACTGAATCAAGAGTAAGGGACTCGGCAGTGGTATCCCGCACATAAGCAAGTTAATCCAAACAACCCTTCTCGACCATGTGCCGAGCCTTCATGAAGGAAATAACCCGGCTGGAGGCACTAACTGAAGTCCAGCCTAGGCGACTCAGGCATGGCTAAGGTAACTATCTTGGCATGGCAATCCAGAACGGCATTATAAGAAGATAGCCAATCCATGCCTAGAATAACCTCAAAATCAACCATGTCAAGCAATAACAGGTCCGCTCTGGACTCGAACCCATAGAAGGTAATCACACAAGACCAATAGACCCGATCTACCACCATAGAATCACCCACAGGGGTGGACACATATATGGGAGAACCCAAGGACTCACGAGGAACACCCAGAAAATGAGCAAATAGAGCCGAGACATATGAATAAGTGGATCCTGGATCAAATAATACTGAAGCCTCTCTACCACATACTGAGATAATGCATGTGATCACGGCGTCTGAGGCCACTGCATTTGATCTGGCCGGAATAGCATAGAATCTGGCTGGAGCACCTGAAGACTAAGCCCCACCAGAGTGAACATGAGCTGACTGACCTCCCCCTCTAGGACGACCCCTACTGCCCTGTCCTCCACCTCTGGGTGGCTGGACTGCTGGTGCTAAACTCAAAGGCTAATAACCATATTGCATTGTCTTTTCCCGAAACCTAGTACAAGCCCTCCTCACATGGCCTAAATCCCCGCACTCGTAACATCTCACATGTGGATATCCTGCTGCCCCGAAGAAGAACCCTGAATGGCCGGAGAGCGATGTGAACCCTCTGTCATAGCACTGAAATAAGAACTGGAGGATCTCTGGCGACTGGAGTAACCACCGGGTGAAATCTGAATAGCTGGAGGATCTCTAGCACTCGTACGGACTCTTGTCACTTTGTACGCACGTAGCCCCCGAAACAATTACACACAGTATATAGAACACCTATGGGGACAATTTCCTCTTACAAGGTTAGAAAGGAGACTCACATCGTGTCGAATCTATCCCTCGGACCAAGGACGCCCGGAACTCTGAACTCTACACCCGAGGACTCGCGACTAGCCAAACATAGTACAATCATATCAATTTATGCTCAAAGGAGGAAAATTATCCTATTTATTCAATAATTCAACATTCTTGAAGAACTCCCAAATTTCAACCCCGGGCCCGCACGCACGGATTCCGAAAATTCTTGAAGGAATCACTCACCCATAGCCTAAGGATCATTAATATACAATTTTTACTTGAATTCATGGTAACAAATAAGTAATTTACCAATTTCCTCAAGAACCCTAAGTTACTACCCAATTCTTGATTTTTCAATGATTTAGTGGTTGATTCAATAAGTAATTCATGTATTAAACTAGTATTAGTGTAGGATTTACTTACCTCTTTAGCATCTAGGTCGTGGAACCCCTTCCCCCAGCTCCCAAGTCTTTAATGGAGGTGGAAGATGAAAGAAAGGGGTAAAAATGTGTTTTAATGAGACACACTGCCTGAACCTACAGTGATTCCGCACCTGCGATCTCGCGCCTGCGAGCTGGGGCTCGCACCTGCGGAACTAGACGAGTGGGGCTGGGGTCGCACCTGCGGAGGGATGACCGCACCTGCGGTTCCGCTTTTGCGAACCTTTGTCCGCACCTGCAAGAAAGGGGGATCTCACCTGGGGTCGCACCTGCGATGCTTGGGACCGCAGGAGCGGTCCCGCACCTGTGTCTGGGTGACCGCACCTGCGGTCACACCAGATCAGTTGCATCAGCTGGTTTTTAGCCCCGTTTGGTGACCGAGAGGCACCTGGGCCCACTTGAGCCCCCGTCCAAATATACCAACAAGTCCCAAATCATAATACGGACTCGCTCAAGCCTTCGGAACACACAAAACAATGCCTAAACTCCAAATCACAACCCAAAACCCCTAGATTCATAACTTAAGAACTTCAAGTTCTTGATTTCTATAACAATGGGCCGGACCGACCTATACTACTCGGAATGACACCAAATTTTGCAGGCAAGTCATGAATGACATAACGTAACTATTCCCGGTCTTGGAATTCCGTTCGGGCCTCGATAACATAAAATCACATTCCAAACCAAATTTCAATTTTTAAGGAATTCTTATTTCTATATTGGGCGCCGAAATTATCCCGGGTCATCGTAAACCTATTCTGAACACACGCCCAAGTCCGAAATCATCGTACGAAGCTACTGGAGCTGTCGAAACTCGATTCCGAGGTTGTTTGCTCAAAATGTTGATCAAAGTCAAACCTGGCCAAAAGGCCAACCTTAAGGAACCAGGTGTTCTTATAGCACTCTAAACACTTCCAAATCCCGAACCACCCATCCCCGCAAGCCATAAATCATGCAAAGACGCTTTGGGAAGTCTCATTTAGGGGAACAGGGTCCAAATATGCAAAAACGACCGGTCGGGTCATTTCTTAAACAAACGTTCGTCCTCGAACAGTCTAGAATCGTACCAGAAATGCTGAACATATGTGGATATCTGCTCCGCATGTCCTCCTCGGACTCCTAAGTCGCCTCCTCAGCTAATTGGCCCTTCCACTAGACCTTTACTATAGAAACTCTCTTAGACCTCAACTGACGGTCATGCTTGTCAATATTAGCAACTAGCTCCTCCTTGTAGCCCAACTTCTCATCCAACTGAATAGTGCTGAAATCAACCACGTGAGAGAAGTCGGCGTGATATCTTCAGAGTATGTATACATGAAAGACCGGATGAACTCCTGATAAACTGGGAGGTAAAGCTATCTCATAAGCAACCTCTCCGACTCGCCTCAATACCTCGAAAGGACCTATAAATCTTGGGCTCATCTTGCCCTTCTTCCCGAATCTCATAATGCCCTTCATCGACGATTCCTTTAGCAGGACCTTATCTCCTTCCATAAATGCTACATCACGCGCCCTCTGATCCGCGTAACTCTTCTGTCTAGATTGTGCTGTGCGGAGCCTCTCCTGAATTATCTTTACCCTCTCCAAAGCATCTCTCACCAGATCCGTGCCATATAACTTATCCTCGCCAGGCTCAAACCACTAAATAGGAGAACGACACCATCGACCATACAAAACCTCAAAGAGATCCATCTCGATGCTGGACGGATAACTATTATTGTATGCAAACTCAGCCAAAGGCAAGAACTGGTCTTACTAACCTCCAAAATCAATCACACAAGCCCTAAGCATGTTCTCCAATATCTGAACTGTACGCTCCGACTGGCCATCAGTCTGAGGGTGAAATGCTGAGCTGAGATCTATCTGAGTGCCCATCTCGTTGTGCAATGCTATCCAGAAGTGCGAGGTGAATTGAGGACCTCGGTCTGATATAATGGACACCAACACACCGTGCAACCTGACTATTTCCCGAATGTAGATCTGGGCTAGCCTCTCCGAAGTGTAAGTAGTAACCACAGGAATGAAATGCGCCGATTTGGTCAACCTATCCACAATGATCCAAACTGCGTCAACCTTCCGCAAGGTCCGAGGCAACCCAACCACGAAGTCCATAGTGATGCGCTCCCACTTCCACTCAGGAATGGGCATCTGCTGAAGTAGGCCTCATGGCCTCTGATGCTCGTACTTCACCTGCTGGAAATTAAGGCACCGAACCACATACTCCACAATGTCTTTCTTCATCCGCCTCCACCAGTAATGATGCTTCAAATCATGATACATCTTTGTCGCTCCTGGATGAACAGAATACCGAGAACTGTGCGCCTCTGCTAGAATCCTCTCCCTCATGCCATCAACATCAGGAACACACAAAAGGCCCTGGAGTCTTAGAACACCATCCTCGCCCAAAGTAACCTCCTTGGCCCTACCCTGGACCACTTTCTCCCTAAGCTCTGCCAAACACGGATCATCAAACTATCGAGCCTTAATTTCTCCCAATAACGAAAACTGAGCCACCACATGTGCCAAAACCCGACGAAGCTCCGAAAGATCTAATCTCACCAAGCGATTAGCCAAGGACTGAATGTCCAAGGCTAGCGGTCTCTCCTCTGCTGCAATGTAGGCCAAGCTACCCATACCCTCTGCCTTCCTGCTCAAGGCATCCGCTACCACATTTGCCTTTCCTGGATGATAAAGAATGGTGATATCATAGTCCTTCAACACTCAAGCCATCTGCGCTGCCTCAAATTAAGATCCCTATGCTTGAACAAGTGCTACAAGATGCGGTGGTCTATATAAACCTCACATGACACTCCATACAAGTAGTGTCTCCAAATCTTCAGTGCATGTTCAATCGCCGCAAACTCCGGATCATGCACATGATAATTCTTCTCATGAACCTTTAGCTTTCGCGAAGCATAAGACATAACTCTTCCATCCTGCATCAACACACATCCCAAACCAACGCGTGAAGCGTTGCAATACACAGTATACATCCCAGAACCAGAAGGCAATGTTAGAATTGGTGCTGAGGTCAATGCAGACTTGAGCTTCTGAAAACTCGCCTCACACTCGTCGGACCATCAAAACGGTGCATTCTTCTGAGTCAATCTGGTCAATGGAGCTGCAATAGAAGAGAACCCCTCCACAAATCGGCGATAATAGCCTGCTAGGCCCAAGAAGCTCCTGATCTCTGTAGCTGAAGTAGGACACAGCCAACTCTAAACTGCCTCAATCTTCTGAGGATCAACCTTGATACCCTATACGGATACCACATGCCCCAAGAATGCCACGGAATCTAACCAGAACTCACACTTGGAGAACTTAGCATATAGCTTCTGTTCCCGCAAGGTCTGGAGCACAACTTTTAAATGCTGCTCATGCTCACCCAGGCTTCGTGAGTAAATCAAGATGTCATCAATGAAGACAATGATGAAGGAATCAATTTACGGCCTGAACACCCTATTCATCAAGTCCATGAATATTGCTGGGCCATTAGTCAAGCCAAAGGACATCACCAGGAACTCATAATGACCATATCTGGTGCGAAAAGCAGTCATCGGAATGTCTGAGGTCCGAATCTTCAACTGATGATAACCCGATCTCAAATCAATCTTAGAAAACACACGAGCATCCTGCAAATGGTCAAACAATTCATCGATGCACGACAGAGGATACTTGTTCTTAATGGTCACCTTATTCAACTGGCGGTAATCAATACACATCCGCATAGACCCATCCTTCTTCTTTACAAATAGAACTAGAGCACCCCATGGCGACACAATCGGCCTGATGAACCCTTTAGCCAACAACTCCTCAAGTTGCTACTTCAAATCCTTCAGCTCCTTAGGAGCCATGCGGTATGGGGGAATGGAAATACGTTGAGTATCTGGAGCTAAATCAATGCAGAAATCAATATCATGATTCGGAGGCATGCCTGGAAGGTCTGAAGGAAATACATCGGCAAACTCTCGAACAACAGGCACTGAATCAAGATTCAGGGACTCGGCAGTGGTGTCCCGCACATAAGCAAGGTAAGACAAACAACCTTTCTTCTCGACCATGTTTCGAGCCTTCATGAAGGAAATAACCCGGTTGGAGGCACTAACTGAAGAACCCCTCCACTCCAGCCTAGGCGACTCAGGCATGGCTAAGGTAATTGTCTTGGCACTGCAATCCAGCACGGCATGATAAGGAGATAGCCAATCCATGCCTAGAATAACCTCAAAATCAACCATGTCAAGCAATAACAGGTTCGCTCTGGTCTCGAACCCATAGAAGGTAATCACACAAGACCGATAGACCCAGTCTACCACCATAGAATCACCCACAGGGGTGGACACATATATGGGAGAACCCAAGGACTCACGAGGAACACCAAGAAAATGAGCAAATAGAGCCGAGACATATGAATAAGTGGATCCTGGATCAAATAATACTGAAGCCTCTCTACCACATACTGAGATAATGCATGTGATCACGGCGTCATAGGCCACTGCATCTGATCTGGCCGGAATAGCATAGAATCTGGTTGGAGCACCTGAAGATTGAGCCCCACTAGAGTGAACAGGAGCTGACTGACCTCCCCCTCTAGGACGACCCCTGCTGCCCTGTCCTCCACCTCTGGGTGGCCGGACTGCTGGTGCTAAACTCATAAGCTGATAACCCTATTGCACTGCCTTGCCCCGAAACCTGGGACAAGCCCTCCTCACATGGCCTAAATCCCCGCACTCGTAACATCTCACAGGTGGATATCATGTTGCCCCGAAGAAGAACCCTGAATGGCCGGAGAACGATGTGAACCCTCTGTCATAGCAGTGAAATAAGAACTGGAGGATCCCTCGCAACTTGAGTAACCACCGGGTGAAATCTGAATAGCTGGAGGACGGTAAGGACGCTCTGGCATGGCGCTGAACTAAGGCCTCACTAGCACACCTCGAGGAGGGTGTGGAGGTGCTGAATATGAAGGCTTGATGGGCTGACCACCCCCAAACTGACCTCTACTCCTAGCTGGGGCATCTCTGAAATCTCCTGATAACCTAGCCCTCTTGTCCTGCTGACCCTGCTCCTCGACCGATAACCCTCGATCCTGCGAGCAATCTCTACCACGAGCTGGTAAGGAGTACCCATCTCCACCTCTCGATCCATGGTGGCTCTAATACCTGGATGTAATCCCGCTACAAACCTCCATACTCTCTCATCATCGGTGGGTAATATCATAAGTGCATGGCGGGACAGCTCTGAAAATCTGGCCTCATAATTTGTCACTGACACCGCAGCTCTTCCCTCTCAGAGGGTGGAATATATTTGTCTAAGAACATCTGCGTGAACTGCTCCCAAGTGACAGGAGGAGAGTCTATTGGCCTACTGAGTATATAGGACTGCCACCACCTCCGAGCTCTGCCCTCTAACTGAATTGTGGTAAAATCCACTCCATGGGATGCTAGGATCCTCATGTTGTGCAGTCTGTCCCTGCACCTATCAATAAAGTCCTAGGCATCCTCGCTTTGCTCACCCCCAAACGCTGGAGGGCGCAATCGAGTCCATTTGTCTAACATCTTCTGCGGATCGTCGTCTGTAGCTAGTCTGGGCTCTTGTGCTGCTACTACAGGTTGGATACCACCCACGGGCAGTGTACCCGGGGTATGATGAATTGTTGCTGCCTGTCCTGCGGCCTGGGCGGTAGGGGTCTAGGCTCCCCCTCCTGCCTGAGAAGTGGCAGGGTCTGCTGGAAATAAACCAGCCTGGGACACAATGTCCATAAACCTCATCATACGGCCCATGACCTCTGGGAGGCCGGGCGCCGTTATGAAGTCCACTGGGGCTGGATCTGCTGGGGGCACCTCGTCCTGCTCTCCTATGATAGGATCCTCTGGTAGTGGAACTGGAATAGCTCTGGGACGCCCTCGTCCCCTACCTCGGGCCGGTGCCCTTCCCCTGCCTCGACCACGACCTCGGGCGGCGGGGGTAGCGGCGTCTCCCAGATCAGGAACATCGTATGCGCACGTCCTCACCATCTGTGAAAGAATATAAGAATAAGTTTCAGTACATCATCGGTTGCACGATAAAATATGGAATAAAGAGAGGTTCCCTAACACCCTATAGCCTCCTGAAGATAAGTACAGACGTCTCTATACCGATCCGCAAGACTCTACTGGGCATGCTCGTGACTCGTGAGACTTACGTGAACCTAGAGCTCTAATACCACCTTGTCACGACCCAAAATCCTAACTCAGGTCGTGATGGCGCCCAACAACGGGGTTAGGCAAGCCAACATAAATTTCACTAAGTGTTCTTTTTTATTTGATTAAATAGTTCACCAAATTACTGAATTTAACAAGTTAAAACATGATATCGAAAGATAATAACCCAGTGGTAGATAAAATAGCCATGAAGAAGCGCGAGCTGATATACGAGCATATATATATGTACAACCCAAAATCTCAAAAATAACCACTACGTGTGTGCCAGGAACCAGTGTCACGGGAAATCTAGCTGAATATACAAGATACAAAATATATATATACAATCCACAGTCTGAAATAAGTAGACGGGAGGATAAGCAAAAGAAGACTCCATGGCCTTGCAGAGGATCGTCAGGAGAAGCAGCTCACCGTGAAGCCAAGACCGCTACAGTCAATATCTGGCTCCGGTCTGATAACCAGATGCACCTGCCTCAGAACTTGTACAGTTAAGTACAGAAGTGCAGCATGAGTACATAAGTAAATATGTACCCAGTGAGTATCCCGTCTAATCTCGAAGAAGTAGTGACGAGAGGTCGACTTGACACTCACTAAGGTCCAACAGTAATAATATAAGACAGGATATAACGAAATGCAGTAGACATGCGAGGCAGTAAGAAGCAGATACACATCAAGTACAGAAATCCAGGTAACTACTGAGAATAACAACGATGTACACTTTCCTTTTCCCCCAAATATCAGTCAAGTTAATATCAATGAAAATGGTACCAAATAGCCAAGCGCACACAAGGGTAAGACAACCGGCCGGAGTCATAAGGAAATAAATGATTGGACGTAAAGCTTCCCCATTCGCGAATCATACCTGCGACTCGGGTGCTGACACATTTATACCGAATTACTATAAAGCTCCCCTCGATCGCGAATCATACCTGCGACTCGAGTGCTGACTCTTATACCGATTTATCATAAAGCTCCCCTCGATCGCGAATCATACCTGCAACTCGAGTGCTGACTCTTTTATATATATATATA
>ML261979.1:56383-98434 GCA_005239495.1 Nicotiana undulata
TATACTTGCAACAAGGATTGATCGATTGGGAATTCAATTGCAACTTTCCACATTTTCATACTATTTCAAAAGTAATCTGCAACTCAAAATACAACCAAAGATACATATAAAGCACGTAGAGACATACTTGTGAGCCCTAAAGCTACCCGACATAGCATAATAGTCGCTACGTACGGACTCTCGTCACTTTGTACACACGTAGCCCCCGAAATAATTACACACAACATATAGAACACCTATGAGGACAATTCCCTCTTACAAGATTGGAAAGGAGACTCACCTCATGTCGAATCTATCCCTCGGACCAAGGACGCGCCCGGAACTCCGAACTCTACACCCGAGGACTCACAATTAGCCAAACATGATACAATCATATCAATTTATGCTCAAAGGAGGGAAATTGTCCTATTTATTCAATAATTCAACATTCTTGAAGAACTCCCAAATTTCAACCCCGGGCCCGCACACTCGGATGCCGAAAATTCTCGAAGGAATCACTCACCCATAGCCTAAGGATCATTAATATACGATTTTTACTTGAATTCATGGTAACAAATGAGTAATTCACCAATTTCCTCAAGAACCCTAAGTTACTACCCAATTCTTGATTTTTCAATGATTTAGCGGTTGATTCAATTAGTAATTCATGTATTAAACTAGTATTAGTGTAGGATTTACTTACCTCTTTAGCAGCTAGGCCGTAGAACTTCTTCTCCTAAGCTCCCAAGTCTTTAATGGAGGTGGAAGATGTAAGAAAGGGGTAAAAATCCTGTGTTTTAAAGAGACACACTGCCCGAGCCTAGAGTGATTCCCCACCTCCGGCTCGAGGAGCGCACCTGCGATCTCGCACCTGCGAGATGGGGCTCGCACTTGCGGAACTGGACGAGTGGCGCTGGGGTCGCACCTACGGAGGGATGACCGCACCTGCAGTTCCGCTTCTGCGGACCTTTGTTCGCACCTGCGAGAAAAGGGGACCTCACCTGGGGTTCAACTGCAAGGCTTGGGACCGCAGGAGCGGTCCCGCACCTGCGAGGCTTGGGCAACCGCACATGCGGTCACACCAGATCAGGTGCACCAGCTGGTTTTTAGCCCCGTTTGGTGCTCGAGAGGCACCTGGGCCCACCCGAGCCCCCGTCCAAATATACCAACAAGTCCCAAATCATAATACGGACTCGCTCAAGCCTTCGTAACACTCGAAACAACGCCTAAACTCCAAATCACAACCCAAAACCCCAAGATTCATAACTTAAGAACTTCAAGTTCTTGATTTCTATAACAATGCGCCGGACCAACCTATACTACTCGAAATGACACCAAATTTTGCAGGCAAGTCATGAATGACATAACGGAACTATTCCTGGTCTCGAAATTTCGTTCGGACCTTGATAACATAAAATCACGTTCCAAACCAAATTTCAATTTTTAAAGAAATTCTTATTTCTATATTGGGCGCCGAAATGCTCCCGGGTCATCATAAAACCATTTCGAACACATGCCCAAGTCCGAAATTATCGTACGAAGCTACTGGAGCTGTCGGAACTCAATTCCGAGGTCGTTTCCTTAAAATGCTGACCAAAGTCAAACTTGGCCAAAAAGGCCAACCTTAAGGAACTAGGTGTTTCCATAGCACTCTAAACACTTCCAAATCCCTAACCACCCATCTCCGCAAGCCATAAATCACGCGAAGCCACTATAGGAAGTCTCATTTAGGGGAAAGGGGTCCCAATACGCAAAAATGACTGGTCGGGTCGTTACATTGAGGAGGCTACGCGGAAGTCTGAGGATGATATGCATAGTAGTTACCCCCTCCTTTTTACTAGTTCAAGTATTTTTCTATGTTCATTCAAAGATGAATGTGTCTTTTAGAGGTGGAGAATGTGACAACCCGATAGGTCGTTTTGAGTACTAGCCTTTATTTCCATGTTTCGAAACCTCTATTAGCTTCATTTGATGTTCTTTTATTTACGTGCATGGTCCGTGTAATTTTCCTAAAAGTTTTACGTAAAATTTCGAAGAAAAAAGTAATTTTTGGCTAAAAATGGGACTTGGGTTGACCACGGTCGACATTCTTGAAAAACAATCTCGGATCGGTATTTTGACGATTTCGGTAGGTTCGTCTGATATTCTTGGACTTGTATGCACTATTAGTTGGGGTCCGGGGTGACCCTAGTGCATTTCAGCGCGTTATGTGAACATTTATGAAAATGAGTTTTCAAGTTGAAATTCATGTTGTTTTGATGATTTGAGGTAGAGAGAAAGTTTGTAGGATGTTATTACACTTGTATGCATGTTTGGTTTGCATCCCGAGGGGCTCGGGTGAGTTTCAGGTATGTAACAGATGAGTTTGGACGGTTTGAAAATAGCTGGTGCAATGCATTTGTTGGTGTTTAATTGTAGATCTCGCATTTGCGTGCCTTGATTATGCGGTCAATTGATCGCAATTGCGATGCTGGGCGCTAAGACTGCATTTGCGATCTCAAAGTCGCATTTGAGACATAGTGTCCCAGGGGTGAGCTTCACATTTGCAAAGTGGTTGTCTGCATTTTCTATTGGGGGGGGGGGGTTGCGAACAAATATCGCATTTGTGACTTAGTTGGGCCTGATGCACTGAACGTATTTGTAGTCATCGCATTTATAATGTAACGACCTCGCAAGTGGTTTTGAGTATTTTAGACCCAATCTCCTATATATTACCTCCTCTATGTTATATTGTGGTTATGTGACTTGTCAGGGTGTCTGGTTTTGGTTTTAGGTGAGTTTCGGAGTGAAATAGGACACATAGTCCCTAAGTTGGAGCCTTAAGTTGATAGAGTTGACCATAGTTTGACTTTTGTGTAGACAACTTTGGAATGGATTTTGACGGTCCCAATAGCTCTGTATGGTGATTTTAGACTTAGGAGCGTGTCCAGATGTTGATTTGGAGGTATGTAGGTCATTTCGACGTGAATTGGCAAAAGTTAGAAAGTTGAAAGTTTGGAAGGTTGGAAAGTTTGATCGGGAGTTGACTTTAGTGATATCGCGGTCGGTTTTCGATTTTGGAAGTTGGAATAAGTCTGTCGTGTTGTTTATGACTTGTGCACAAAATTTAAAGTCAATTAGAGTTGTTTTGGTATGAATCAGCATTAGTTTTGAAATTTGAAAGTTCATAAGTTCATTAGGCTTGAATCAATGCATGCTCCGTGGTTCTAGTGTTGTTTGATGTGATTTGATGCTTCGAGCATGTTCGTATGATGTTTTAGGACTTACTGGTATGTTTCGTTGAGGTCCCGGAGGCCTAGGGTGTAATTCGGATCATGTTCAACACATTTCGGAACCTTGAAGAACTGCTAATCTACTATTACTGGTTTCCTTATATGCGATCACGAGTGGGCTATCGCGATCGGGAAGTGTTGTTGGCGACTGGAGGAAGATTTGTTCTATGTGATCGTGGGATGGGTTACGTGATCGCGAAGTTTGGAGAGGTAGTGAAACGCGAACACGTGTCACTGGTCGCGTCCGCAAAGAAGGAAGGAGGAGGCTGCAGGTCCACGCTTTTCGTTCTTCGCGATTGCGTGAGGTGTTCTATGATCACATAGCTTGTGGAGTTTCTGATTCACGTTCACATGAGTAGTTCCGCATTCGCTAAGAGTAGTTTGGTAGCCTATGAAATTTGTGCTTCGCGATCGCGAAGCATTTACCGTGATCGTGAAGAGGAAGAACACCTAGATCAGAAATTAAAGTTTAAAATGTGTGTTTCATCTCATTTTAATAATTTGGAATTAGAAAGCTCGGTGTGAGGCGATTGTTTGAGAGTTTTTCAAGAAATCATTGGGGTAAGTGATTCTAATCCCGATTGGACTATATTTCATGAATCTATTGCTATTTTCATCATTTAATTAATGATTTGAGGTAGAATTTGGGGGGGGGGGGGGGTTGTGAAATCTTCCTAGACAAAACTTTGGGGTTTTGAAAGGCGATATGAGGTCGAATTTGAGTAATTCTCTTATGGTTGGACTCGTTATTGAATAGGTGTTCGAATTTTATAATTTTGGTCAGGTTCTGAGACGTGGGCCCGGGTTGACCTTTTGAGTTGACTTTTTATTTCTTTGCAAAGATCATAATGTTATTTTTCAAAATAGTTTTCTATAGTTATATTTATGGTATAAAGATTTTCTGGCTAGATTTGAGTCTTTCGGAGTTGGATAATCGAGGAAAAGGCTTACTAATGGCTTGAGTTAGCGTGTTTTGAGGTAAATGTCTTCCCTAACTTTATGTGAGGAAATTACCCCTTAGGATTGGTGTTGTTCCGTGATAATTGTGTTGTGTGAAAGTCGTGTACGCAAGGTGACGAGTGTGTACACGAGCTAAATGTGGAAATTTACCGATTTTATCTATGTAGATTCCTTTCATGCCTTAATTGAGTTATCATATCATGTTATGTTCATCATCACTAGTCTATTTTCACATGTTCTACTTGTCTTATCTCTAACTTGTTCAATGCACTACATGTTTAGTCGAAGTTTTGCTTCCTTATTTCCATATTCATTATTTATCTATTGAATTCTTTACTTGAAGTTGTTATTCTTGGAATATCTCGTTGTTGAAATTGTTATTGAGTTATAAGGGTCGTGATTCACATTAAGGCGAAGTGTTTAGTTGTGAAATACTATTCTCATTGAGTTGTAAACTTCTGGTTGTTATTGTTGATACTCTTGTGCATGTTGTGATTGAGCCATGGGCTACTTGTTGTGAAAGTACTATTGTTGTTGGTTTCTTGGCAAGTTGAGATATTGGACACTTGAGGTGTGATTTGTGATACGTTGCGATGTTGATATACATATTGGTATCAGGTTTTGTGGTTGAAACGCATGCGGTGAGATAACATGGGCTTGATACATGTGTTGCTAGTAGGGGAACTACATGAAGTCACACGGTGTGAAAAGATGCGCTAAAACACAGATGCAATTTCGGGATAAAATGATTTTTAAAACTAAATGCAAGGCTCCCGCGATGATATAAGGAAAGATTGTGAATTATTTTTGTGATTTGAGACTACGAGGCGGTACATCGGTAGTGACTCTTGTTGGTACTTATCTAATACTTCACTTGTGTTTGGTTGCTTTGTTTCCTTGACTTAGCATTTCTTGTTTCCTTCCATGATGCGTTATTTGCCTAAATTCCGTGTAGTTAATTTTGGAAAATTCTTTACTTGTTTCATTTCCATTGTTATTATTACTGCAATATTAAATTATTCATCATGTTTCTTATTTATTCCTGTATGGAATTGACCTGACCTCATCACTACTCTACCAAGGTTAGGCTTGACACTTACTGGTGTACTCATGCTACCCTTATGCACATCATTTGTGCAGATCCTAGTACCTTGTACCAGTCCGGGCATCAGTGAGTTGAGTTCGTACTTGGAGACTTCAAGGTACACCTGTCGTCGCATCCGCAAGCCTCAGAGTCACCCTCTATCTATTTCTATATCTTCCTTCTTTTATTAGATACAGTTGTATAGGGATGATTGTGACACCGTTGTAGATCTTGTGACTCGATATCACCAGGTTTTGGGAAAACTGTATATGCTAAGTTGTGGAGTTTTCTTTACTAAAATTGTTGAGTATTTGAGAGTTTATTTGTTATTTTAGTTATTTCTGCATGTTTTAGGCTTACCTAGTCTTAGAGATTAGGTGTCATCACGATATCCTACGGCGGAAAATAGGCGGAAAATCTCACAAGCAAGTTTAGTAGAGTCTTGCGAATCGATACTGAGGCGTTCTTACTTATCTTCGGGAGGCTATGGAACTGTTAGGAAAAATTTCACTTCTCTTATTCCTTATCGTGCGAATTTTTTGACTTCGGAATTCTAAATCAATATATTTATATTCTCTCATAGATGGTCAGGACACACACAGCTAGATCGGATGATCACACACCCGCGCCCCCTGCCATAGCTGCGAGAGGCCGAGGCCGGAGAAGAGGCTGAGGACAGGAACGTGGTGCAACCAGAGCACCTGCCCGAGCTGCTACAGAGGAGCCACCAGTAGCTCTAGTTAGAGGGCAGGCACCTGAGATGCCTGTTACTACCCATGCACTTTAGGAGACCCTCGCGCAGCTTTTGAGCATGTTTGGCACTCTAGCTAGGGTAGGGTTGATCCCACTTGCTCCTGCCACATCTCAAGCTGGGGGAGGAGCACAGACTCCCGCTGCCCATACCCAAATGCAACGAGTCCAGGTTGATTAGGTCCCAGAGGTCATGCCGGTGCAGCCGGTCGTCCTAATTCAGCCCGAGGTTAGGGTAGTAGCTTCTGAGGGGGAGCAGCTCTGGCTCGAGAGATACAAGAAGTACCTACCCTCCTACTTTCAGCGATTTGGCTTCAAAGGATGCACAAGATTTTCTTGAGGAGTGCCACCATATTCTCTGTACTATGGATATTGTGGAGTCGAGTCGGGTTGCTTTCACTACGTTCCAGCTTAAGGGAGCGACTTATCAGTAGTGGCGAGTCTATGAGTTGGTTAGCCCGGTTGAGGCAGTTTCACTCACCTAGGATCAATTCTCAGAGATGTTCATGAGGGAGTTTGTTCCCTAGAGTCTTAGGGATACATTCAGTGAGTTGTCTAGACATGCACCTGCATTAGCTTCCACTGTCAAAGAGCGAGTTCGTTGATTTATTGAGGGGCTAAACCCTCGTATTAGATTCTGCATGGCTCAAGAGTTGGAGATTGACATCCCATACCAGCATGCTGTGGAGATTGCTTGGATATTGGAGGGTATTTGGGCCCAGGAGAGAAAGGAGGGGAGGCCAAGAGGCCTCGAGATTTTGGCACAGCCCGTGCCCCAGTTGCAGCACATCATGGTAGAGGATATGTGAGATGTCCTGTTCATTCACCACTTCTAGCTTCCAGCGGTATTCTGGCCACTCCCATGTCTAAGGTTGCCCATTATGCACCTAGTGCACCTCTTGCAGGGGGTGCTTTCAGCGGCCAGTCCAGCCGACCAGGCTCGAGCTAGTTCCAGCATCCACGTCCTCTAAGAGCTTGTTTTGAGTGTGGTGACACTCGTCATATGGTGAGGGACTATCCTAGAGTTAGGAGACGTTCACCTCCACAGACTACTCAGGCCCCACGTATTCCACAGGGTCCTCAGGCTTCTTAGGTCGTGGTTACCGCACCAGTTTCCACCCCACCTACACATCCAGCCAGAGGTTGGGGTCGGGCAGGTAGAGGTCGCCCTAGAGAGGGAGGCCAGGACAAATGTTATGATCTTCCTACTAGGACGGAGGAGGCTGCATTCAACTCAGTTATGACAGGTATTATTCCGATTTGTCATAGAGATGCATCAGTCTTATTTGATCAGGCTCCACTTATTCTTATGTATCATCTTACTTTGCTCCATATTTGGGTATATCAGTAATTCCTTGAGTTTTCCTTTCTATGTGTCCACGCTAGTGGGAGATTCCATTGTTGTTTACCATGTGTATCAGTTGTTTTTAGTTTTTCTTGGTGGTTTTTAGTCCAGAGCTGACCTATTGTTGCTCAGTATGGTAGAATTTTGATGTTATCTTGGGCATGGGCTGGGTTTTGCCCTATCATGCTATACTTGATTGTTACGCCAAGACGTTGACATTGGCTATGCAAGGTTTTCCGCAATTGGAGTAGAGGGGTACTTTGGATTATGTTCCTAGTAGGGTGGTGTCCTTCCTTAAGGCACATCAGATGGTTGGGAAGGGGTGTGAGGCATATCTAGCCTTCGTGAGAGATGCCAGTGTTGATACTCCTACCATTTAGTCAATTCCAGTAGTGAGGGATTATCCAGATGTATTTCTAGCGGATTATCCGGTCATGCTACCCTATAGGGATATCGATTTTGGTATTGATTTGTTGCCGAACACTTAGCCAATTTCTATTCCACCATATCGAATGGCCCTAGCGGAGCTGAAGGAGTTAAAGGAGCAGTTGCAAGGGTTACTTGATAAGGGATTCATTCGGCCTAGTGTATCACTTTGGGGTACTCCGGTCTTGTTTGTAAAGAAGAAGGATGGTTCTATGCGCGTGTGTATTGATTATCGACAATTGAACAAGGTTACAGTGAAGAACATATATCCATTTCCACGCATTAATGACTTATTTGATCAGCTACAAGGTACCAGAGTGTTCTCAAAGATTGATTTCCGGTCAGGCTATCATCAGTTTAAGATTCGGGAGTCGGATATTTTGAAGACTGCCTTCAGGACTCGGTATAGTCAATATGAGTTTCCTATTATATCATTTGGGCTGATCAACAACCCAGAAGCATTCATGCACTTGATGAACATTGTATCCCAACCCTATCTTGACTCATTTGTCATTGTGTTTATTGACGACATTTTGGTGTACTCCCAGAGCTGGGAGGATCATGAGCAGCACCCGAGGATCGTGCTCTAGACCTTGAGAGAAAAGAAGTTGTTGCAAAATTTTCAAAGTGTGAATTCTGGCTTGATTTGGTGGTGTTTTTGGGTCATGTAGTGTAGAGTGAGGGGATTAAGGTAGATCTGAAGAAGATTGAAGCAGTGCAGAGTTAGCCCAAATCGTCCTCCGCTACTGAAATCCAGAGTTTTCTTGGTTTGGCGGGGTATTACCGTCGATTTTAGAGGGTTTCTCATCTATTGCTACACCCATGACCACATTGACCCAGAAGGGTGCTCTGCTCAGGTGGACAGAGAAATGTAAGGAGAGATTTCAAAAGTTTAAGACTGCTTAGACTACAACCCCAATGTTGGTTTTGCCCACGAGTTCGGGGTCTTACACACCACGTGTTGGCCTCGACGCGGTGTTGATGCAAGATAGTAGGGTGATTGCCTACGCGTCTAGACAGATGAAGGTGCATGAGAAGAATTATCTCGTCCACGACCTTGAGTTAGCAGCTATTGCTCATGCATTAAAGATTTGGCGGCACTATTCCTATAGTGTCCCTTATGAGGTCTATATCGACCATCGGAGTCTACAACATATGTTAACATAGAAGGATCTTAACTTGCGGAAGCGAACATGGTTAGAGTTGATTAAGGACTATAATATCACCATCTATATCATCTCGGGAAGGCCAATATGTTGGCCGATGTCTTGAGTCTAAAGGTAGAGAGCTTGGGCAGTTTAGCATAACATCAGCGGAGAGGCCATTATCATTGGATATTCAGGCCTTGGCAAACCAGTTTGTTAGATTGGATGTTTCAGAGCCGAGTAGAGTTTTGGATTGTATGGTTTCTCGGCCTTACCTATATGATCGTATCAGAGCGCATTAGTATGATGACCCTCATTTTCTTGTCCTCAAGGACAAGGTTCAGCACGGCGATGCCAAGGAGGTCACTATTAGGGAGGACAGTGTGTTACGGATGCAGGGAAGGTTATGTGTGCCCAATGTAGATGAGTTCTGTGATTTGATTCTTCAGGAGGCCCACAATTCGTGCTACTCCATTCATCTGGGTGTCGTTAATATGTATCAGAACTTTTGGCAGCACTATTGGTGGAGGAGGATGAAGAAGGACATCATGGAGTATGTAGCTCGGTGCCTAAATTGTTAGCAGGTGAAGCATGAGCATCAGAGGCCAGGTGGATTGCTTCAGAGACTAGAGATTCTAGAGTGGAAATGGGAGTGAGTTACTATGGATTTAGTTGTTGGGCTTCCACGGACATAGAGGAAGTTCGATACAGTATGGGTGATTATGGATAGGTTGACCAAGTCGGCTCATTTCATTCCAGTGGTGACTATTTTTTCTTTAGAGCAACTAGCTTGGTTTATATTCGCGAGATTATCGACTTCATGGCGTTCTGGTATCCATCATCTCTTACTAGGGTACGCAATTTACATCGCGATTCTAGAAGGCCGTACAACGTGAGTTGGGCGCGTGGGTTGAGTTGAGCACAACATTCCCCCCTCATACGGACGGACAGTCCGAGCGCACTGTTCAAATATTGGAGGATATGCTCCGAGCATGTTTGATGGAGTTTGGGGTTTTTGGGATCAGTTCTTGCCGCTTGCGGAGTTTGCCTACAATAATAGATACTAGTCGAGCATTCAAATGGCTATGTATGAGGCCTTGTATGGGAGGTGGTGTCGGTCTCCAGTGAGTTGGTTCGAGCCTGAGAGGCTAGGCTATTGGGTACATACTTGGTTCAGGATGCTTAGGAGAAGGTTAAATTGATTCAAGATCTCTTTGCATAGCCCAATCTAGACAGAAGAGTTATGTGGATCAGAAGGTTTGTTGCATTCATGATTGGGGAGTGTGTCTTGCTCTGGGTTTCGCCCATAAAGGGTGTTATGAAGTTCGGGAACAAGGGCAAGTTGAGCCTTAGGTATATCGGGGCTTTTGAGATTCTTGAGAGGATTGGAGAGGTGGCCTACAAGCTTGCACTACCACCTAGTCTAGCTACAATTTATCTTGTATTCCATGTTTCTATACTCCGGAAGTATCACGGTGATCCGTCTCATGTGTTGGATTTTAGCTCAGTCCAGTTTGATAAGGATTTCTCGTATATTGAGAAGCCGGTAGCCATTTTGGACAGGCAGGTCAGAAAGTTGAGGTCGAAGACCATTACTTTAGTAAAGGTTCAGTGGAGAGGTCAACTAGTTGAGGAGGCGACTTGGGAGACCGAACATGATATGCGTGTCCATTATTCTCATCTTTTCACCACTTCAGGTATGTCTCTATACTCGTTCGAGGATGAACGTTTGTATTAAGAGGGGGAGGATGTAACGACCCGACCGGTCGTTTTGAGTATTTTAGCCCTGATCCCCTATTTATTTCCTCCTCTATGTTTTTAATTTTTGGTTATGTGACTTGTCAGGGTGTTTGGTTTTTGATTCGCGTGAGTTTCAGAATAAAATGGGACACTTAGTCCCTAAGTTTGAGCCTTAAGTTTGTGGAGTTGACCGTAGTTTGACTTTGTGTAGACAACTATGGAATGAAGTTTTAACGGTTCCAATATCTCCATATGGTGATTCTAGACTTAGGAGTGTGTCTGCATGTTGATTTGGAGGTTTCGTAGGCCGTTTCGGCATGAATTGGCAAAAATTAGAAAGTTGAAGGTTTGAAAGGTTGAAAAGTTTGACCGGGAGTTGACTTTATTGATATCAGCGTCAGTTTCTGATTCCAAAAGTTGGAATAAGTTTGTCATGTCATTTATAACTTGTGTGCGAAATTTGAAGTCGATCGGAGTTGTTTTGGTATGAATCGGCATGAGTTTTGAAATTCAGAGGTTCATAAGTTCATTAGACTTGATCGATGCGCGATTCATGGTTCTAGTGTTGTTTGATGTGATTTGATGCTTCGAGCATGTTCATATGATGTTTCAGGACTTGTTGGTATGTTTATTTGAGGTCATGGGGGACTCGGGTGTAATTCAGATCATGTTCGGCGCATTTTAGAACCTTGAAGAACTGATGATATGTTGTTACTGGTTTCCTTATACGCGATCGTGAGTGGGTTATCGCGATGTATTGTTGGCGACTGGTGGAAGATTTGTTCTGTGCAATTGCGAGATGGGTTACACGATCGCGAAGTTTGGAGAGGCAGTGAATCGCGAACGCGTGTCACTGGTCGGTTCGCGATTCACTGGTCGCATCCGCGAAGAAGGAAGGAGGAGGTTGCAGGTCCACACGTTTCCTTCTTCGCGATCGCGTGAGGGGTTCCGCGATCACGTAGATTGTGGAGTTTGTGAGTCGCGTTCATGTGAGGAGTTCCGCGTTCGCAGAGAGTAGTTTGGTAGCCTGTGAAATTTGTGCTTCGCGATCGTGAAGAAGAAGAACACCTGAGCAAAATTTAAAGTTCAAAACATGGGTTTCATCTCATTTTCATAATTTGGACCTAGAGAGCTCGGTGTGAGGCAATTTTTCGAATGTTTTTCAAGAAAATCGTTGGGGGTAAGTGATTCTATCTGGATTGGACTATATTTCATGATTCTTTTGCTATTTTTATCATCTAATTAGTGATTTGAATTGGAAAAAATTATGAAAACTTTCTAGACTAAATTTTGGATTTTAAAAGGCGATCTGAGGTCGAATTTGAGTAATTCTTGTATGGTTTGACTCGTTATGTAAAATTACCCCTCTATAACAACCATGTAGAATCTCTAATAAGATCACCAATAATAAGTTTAAAGATTTTGACCTCAACCTACTGCTACTTGGACCGAGATAGAAGATTCAACTGTTAACTTTTTAGACTGCCTTCAGGGAAAAGTTATTAGATATTCTTTAATAGCTAGTAAGAGACTGGATTCTACGAAACAAGCTGCAATTACGAGAATTTTCCATCAATCTTGAAATAATCTAATCTTCTAATAGCTTTAAATGTATGCTTTAGAGTTTAATTTTTTTTATACATTTAGTTACTTATTTATTAATAATGTGTTAGCTTTATTTAATAATTAATTAGTAAATTTACATATATTTTGAGTATTTAAATTTGAACAATTTTCTTATCTTTTATACGTAACATTGAATAATAATAATATTTGGATAATTTTTGCTTATAACTGTCAAATTACATTTAAACGCCAAAATATTGTTATAGGTGTATAACAACTATTCAATATAAAAGCTAAAATATATCAGAACAAACGATGATGTTATAGAGAGGTTTGACTGTATATGTTTATTATCTAAGCCTTAGTGAGCAGAGTTACCAAATAATAGTAATGGTGAGAGCTAGCAGGTAATTGAGCAAACAAGATACACACAGTCACACACGATGGTCGGTATACCATCATTACAAAGGTAAAGTTAAAATATATATTAAATTTTTTAAAATAAATTTAAAGTCTGTTATTGAGGATTGACATTAGGCCAACAATATTATTGAGCCGCCACTGCATATTATTTTGATAATTACGAAATACATACTTACATAATATTTAGGATTCTTTTTATTTTTTCGCCTTCAGAAATCATTTGATCACTCAATCAGAGTTCAGATGTTTGTTTTATGTTTGATCTACTGATCTTCATACGTATTTCATATGGTTGTGCTTGCTGAAGTGTCCACTCCACAACAAGTTTGAGAAATGGAGGATTATAGTGATTTGCGTGCATTGTAGTTATATTCACAACTTGAAGCATACACTAAAATGTACTTTATCGACAAATAATTTTTGTTATATTTATTTTCTTTGTATTTCAAATCAGTGAACATATCTTATTTCTTTTGATTTTTTCATCCATCCGACCCTCAAGGACAAAAAAAAGGTTACAATTCTTTATCTAAACAAAACAAATCAAAATTATTGAACCAAAAAGAGGAATATCGGACCAAACTTAATTAGGTTAATATTAATATAATATATTTAAAAAAAAATTAAATATAAAAAATGTCGAACCAAAACACTCTATCTTGGGTTGGGCTGGCTTGAAATTTGGTCGGGTCAGCCCAGAGCCCTCATTCTACCAGCTGGGTTGGTGGGTCAAATAGCTAACCCGACCCATTTTACAATTTCACAATCTTGTCCAGGATAACGGGGAGATTGACGAAGATGTCACACATCGCATCAGAGCGAGGTGGATGAAGTGGAGGCTCGCTTCCGGTGTTCTATGTGATAAGAATGTGCCATTAAGACTTAAGGGTAAGTTTTATCGAGTGGTGGTTTGACCCGCTATGTTGTACCGGGCTGAGTGTTGGCCAGTCAAGAACTCCCACGTGCAGAAGATGAGAGTAGCATAGATGAGGATGTTGAGATGGATGTGTGGGGGTACCAGGCGAGATAGAATTAGGAATGAAGCTATCTGGGACAGAGTGGGAGTAGCCTCCGTGGAGGACAAGATGCAGGAGTCGCGACTGAGATGGTTCAGACATGTTAGGAGAATAAGCATCGATGCCCTGTCAGGAGGTGTGAGAGGTTGGCCATGGAGAGTTTGAGGAGGGGTCGAGGTAGGCCTAAGAAGTACTGATGAGAAGTGATTAGGCAGGACAAGGCGCTGCTTCAGCTCACTAAGGACATGACACTTGATAGGAGGTGTGGAGGTCGAGGATTAAGGTAGAAGGTTAGTAGGTAGTTTATAGTGTTCACCGATAGGCTTAGTAGCATGCATTTTCCTTCATATTTTTTGATTTTTATTATGGTATGTGATTTTGTTCGCCTCAGGTATTGTATTCTGTGTTGCTATTACTGGATACTATTTTTTTTCTTTTCTTTTTCCATCTTTCTTCCTTCCTTCCTTCCCCCCCTCTTCTTCTTCTTGCCCTTCGTGAGCCGAGGGTCTATTAGAAACAACTGCATACAGACTACCCTCCCAGGATCAAAACGGGATTGTTGTTGTTGGTTACAATCTTGTCCAAATAATTTTATACACAAAATTTTACTCGTAAAGAAAGAAAAAAGAAGACGTAATAAATAAATGAATCTGAGCCGTTGAAGAG
The DNA here is from genome assembly GCA_005239495.1 of Nicotiana undulata. Lineage (NCBI taxonomy): Eukaryota > Viridiplantae > Streptophyta > Magnoliopsida > Solanales > Solanaceae > Nicotiana > Nicotiana undulata. The sequence continues at coordinate 70,756 of ML261979.1, forward strand.
GGTCCACGACACGGTCAGCACACCAGGTCACCAACCAATTCAACGATCGATCGAAACTAACACTCCTCTCTCTCTCTCTCTCTCCCCGCAAATCACCGGGACAGTGGACGCACTGTGTCGCCGATTCCCCCCCAAAGCAAAGCCCTAACTTTCTCTCTCTAAAATTCTCCCCCCTTTCTCTTTCTTAATCTTCCCAATCGCTATTTCCCTCAATATTATGCTTCAATTCACTCTCTGATTGTTTCTGCCCCCTTTTGAGCAACACCTACAAGCCCCATATTCATAATAAACATACACACACAGACACACAAACGCACACTTAGTAGTCCATCTCAGCCTAAAAAACCATTTTTACTCTGGGACTTATATTACAGCTGAAGCTGACCCCAATTCTTCAGTTTCAGTGGTGTCTGTGTTTATCTTCGCGGAAAACTTTGGAGATTATAGGAAGGTAATTGCAAATCTTTATGATTGGGCACTTGGGATGAGCTAGTTGATTTAGCTTGATTTTTTTTGGTATACTTTTGCAAATTTGATAGAATTTTTCCGTATTTGCATGCTTTAGTTTGTGGTAATTTTGGTATATTCGTGTTTTCTTGTACTTCAACTATTCCACCAGGTACATACTCACAGGTACCCCCTAACTCTGCCCTCCAAGGTTTAGGTAGACGGGAAGAAATGACCTCGTGTTTATTTCTCCCACTTGGATTTGAAGCCGAGACCTCCTGGTTCTCCTTCCACTTCATTGGTCTATTTCATGTTTTACTTTCGACATATGTAAACTCATGCTTTGAGTTTGTGTTGAAAAAAGATAACTTCAGCTGATACTCATGTAGAACTTCATGTATGTGTGTTTAATTTGCATAACAGGATGGTTTGAGCATTTATTGAGGTAGTGGTGCAGTTTAGCCATGGGGAGCAGTGATATTGACAAATCCTCTAAGGAGGCAATGGAGGCGAAGACTCCCAACTCACAGGTAATTGTCCTTTTCCTTTTAATTTAATCACCTGAATTCTTAGATATCGTGTCAGCTTGCCTAAATCCCTAGCATCATTTTTTGTGTTATCTAGGAGCAGGCTTCATCAACTGCCACTGGTACAGTAAATCCGGAATGGTCCGGCTTTCAGGTTGAGTTTCTCTGTAGCATTGTTACTCAGCTTTTTTACTTCATTTGTTGTCATTTCATTTGTTGGTAGTCAAAGAACATGGATTATCTTTGTGCAGGGATATTCCCCTATGCCTCCACATGGGTTCTTGGCGTCAGGTCCTCAAGCACATCCTTACATGTGGGGAGTTCAGGTATGGAGGAATTATGATTCATGTTGTGTTTTGTGTTTCCTTCAAAATTAGATCTTCTGGCTTTATATTGCATCGTTGTGGGCAAGCATGTTTCTGGATAGTTTTTATGTTTAAATGACGGATATACACGGTATTAGTGATAATCATTGAACAGGTGCTTGCTGTCACCAATTCTGGATTTGAAATGGGAGAGAGTTGAGCTTGTACTTTAGAGAGTTTCAGGGAGCTTGTTTTGTCATTGATGAGCTTTGCTCTTAAGCATCCTCATTTGTGAGCTTTAGTAATTATTTACTGGTTAAACTTGCTTTCCTGCTTGCGAAATTCATGTCATGCATTGAAGTCTCATTATTCTACTGTTAATTTCTTTTAGTATAACATGTTTTGGTTTAGTAATGTCCTTATCCTCTTGGGGGCAAATTCTTCTTTCTTTTTTGTTTCCAAAAAGGAATACTCTATTGTAAAAAATGCAAATATCACTAGTTAATTTCAGTAAATTTCACACTTTGAATGATTGATTTGGCTCAGTGATGATAGCAACAACAACATACCCAGCATATTCCCACAAGTGAGGTCTGAGGAGGGAGGTAGTGGGTACGCAGACCTTACCCCTACCTTGTGCAGTTAGAGAGGTTGTTTCCATAGACGCTCGACTCAAGTAGGCACAATATCAATAGTAAAGAAATGCAATATAAAATAATGAACAAGTCATGGAAAGGAAACATAGCAACAACGGGATATTAACAAACCGGAATACAAGCAATATCAAGTAATAGTATGAGTCCAAGAATATGCCAAAACTCGAGTAATACTAAAGCTACCAATATGCAAGGGGAATGCGCTTTACTGCCCACTAACCCTCTACCCTAATTTTCTACCTCCACAACCTACTATTAAGGGTCATGTGCTAAGTAAGCTGAAGAAGCGTTATATCATACCTAATCACTTCTCTCCAATACTTCTTAGGTCTTCCCCTACCCCTACTTAGACTCACCGTGTGCAACATCTCACACCTCCTTACTGGGGCATCTTGGCTATCTCCTCCTCACATGCCAGTACCATTTCAGCCTCACTTCTCGCAACTTATCCTCCACGGGTGCTACCCTTACCTTGTCCTGAATATCTTCATTCCTGATCCTGATCCTGTCTCTCCTAGTATGCCCACACATCCACCTCAACATCCTCATTTCCGCTACTTTCAACTTCTGGACATAAGAGTTCTTATCTGGCTATGTGATAGTAGATTCTTGAAATAATTCTGTCTCTGTGTAATGCTAAAAATCAATCATTCTATTTTCACCGTCCTCCTTTATTATGGACGTAGATACCATGTTTTTGAAACATCTTTTTGTGTCGGACAAAATTTGTGGATCTTTTTCCAATTTTACCTTTATTACTACTATTATATTTTTGTTATTAGCTGTATTGTTTTGAGAGAGGCATCTATAATTGGCATTATAAACCCCCTTTTCATTGTTCCAATTCAAGGGCATCCTTAATCAGTTTTAAAAATCGTCTTAATTAGAACTGTATTTATAAATATAGAGAGCTCAAATTTGATACTTTGAAGATTAAAATTAATAAAATGATTAAGCATGTTGTAGCCTAAATTCTCTTTTCTTTCGAATACTCAAAATGCTCTTTTAAATCTTTGAGATGGTTAAGGTAGCCTTCACATTGGAAATGAGAGCTTTTTTCTGACTTGTGTGGTGCTTTTAATGGTGAAAGCCCTTGTTTTGTGTATATTTTATGGTGCTCACTTTTTTTATACATACATATACATGGACAAGTTCGGTGAAAAGGAAAGAATAATTGAAATACTCTGCGATTGTTCTCGTCATGATTCAGTATTCAGTTCTATCACGAAAATTATGTAAGTAAACATTTTGTGGCTCATGAATTTCTGCATTACAATCAATGGGTGTCTAGTTTCAGCTCTCAAGCAGCTATGTTGCTAGTTAAAGCTTATTTTTAAGAATAAACTTGGGAAACTTGATACCACTTTGTGTTGATGCGGCCTCTTGAACACCTTTAGATATGGAGTTTAAGTTGCTTGCTATACATAATATTTTGGTAGGTCAAACCTCTTCTTGACCATCTTCATCTGCTTAGATCAGGTGTTAATGCCTTTTAATGATTGTAAATTATCAAGAAAATAATTGTGTTGTTGTTAATCTAGTTGTCTAACTCATCTGGTTCTGTTGATGTCTTCATTGACTCACAAGTTCTAATAAAGGTGACAAACACGAGGCTACAAAATTAACTGCTTGAAGAAAAAGCCACAATTGTTATGCAAGAGGCTGCTTGTTCAAGTCAAAGGTCTCAAATTTTCTTGAAATTTACGTGGATGTATATGATAGTATGCCTCAATCCCAAACTAGTCATATAAATCCTCTATATCCATTATGTTTACGGACCAACCATTTTTTTTGTTGATAAAGTAAGTTTCTTCATTGAAAGGCATCAAGCAGATGCAATGATTACAAAAATAAAGATGCTATGTCCATTACAAGATGTTATGATGACATCTTGGAGCTAGCCAATAACAAGAAGATATACCTCAAAGAGGCTAGTCAAGAGTAAGGGAGCTCAAAAATTCTAAAAAGATAGTAGAACTATTCACATAGGACTCCCAACAAAAAAGACTAAGTAGACATCTGGCCTACAACAAGTGAATTAGAGTTGAGACTCTATCAAAACATCTGAGGTTTCTTTCGGTCCATAGGCACCAAAAAATGCAAGCTGGTATCATCCTCCGGGTGTTCTGTGTCACGACCCAACTATCCCAGTCGTGATGGCGTTTATCGTGGTACTAGGCTAGCCGACACATTACAAAAAACAAAATGATTTTTCATTTCAAGATAATTTTCAAGCTATTTAATAATAGAACTTCATAAAGAAATTAATATCAAACGAAAGTGCGAAAAGAAAAGCCCGACATCGGGTGTCACTACTCATGAGCATCTATAACATCTGTCTGAAAATACCGAGACTAACATAGTCTGGAAAATAACTAATACATCTATAGGAAGATAAGAGGGAGAAGAGCAGGGTTGCGATTGCCAGACATCTACCTTGCTATCTCCGAGAAATCAGCAACTGGAATAGTCAACAGCCGCTACCGTGTCCAGATACGCCTGGATCTGCACACAAGGTGCAAGGAGTAACGTGAGTACGCAAACTCAGTAAGTAACAACAGTAAATAAAGACTGAGCAGTAGTGACGAGCAATAATGCAAGTAAAGTCATATCACGAAAACTCAGTAAAACACAACATGCTTTTAAAACCAGAGTTTGAATCAAATCATCTCGTTTAAATCCAGTTCCAGTTAAATCATTTAAAGACATCTTTCAACAATTTCAAACAAAGGCTCAATGCAAAGGTGAGCAAAATAATGAAACCATAATCAGCCCCTCGGGCAACATCACTCGTATACAGCCCCTCGGGCATACCTCACAATCACTCGTAAACAGCCCCTCGGGCATACCTCACCATCACTCATGCCTCTCAGTCACTCGGCACTCGCACTCAGTAGGTACCTGCGCTCACTAGGGGTGTGTACAGACTCCGGAGGGGCTCCTTCAGCCCAAGCGCTATATTAAGCCAAATCATGACATAAATCAATGAGACCCTCGACCTATATCAAACATGCTGCGGCGTGCAGCCCGATCTCAAAGTATCCTCACAAATCAAGCCCTCGGCCTCACTCAGTCATAAATCTCTCCAGCCGCTCGAGCTCTCAGAAATCAAAGTACTCAGCCAAACAACATTTACATGATGTATAAAAATAGAGTAAAAGCTGAGCTATGCAGTAAATATGTATATCATGACTGAGTATAGATTTTCAATCAAACAATGAGAGGATAGCAAGAAAAGACCTCTAAGGGTCAAAAGAACAATGGCATAAGGCCTAAACATGGCATCCAACCCAATTTACAGAAAACTCTTTCTTAAACACATAAGTATCATATAGTTTCAACAAAATATGCAACTTTACAGTTGCTACGAGGCGGACCAAGTCACAATCCCCCAACGGTGCACACCCACACGCCCGTTACCTAGCATGTGCATCACCTCAAAATAGTCACATGACACAAAATCCGGGGTTTCATACCCTCAGGACTAGATTTACAATCGTTACTTACCTCAAACCGGTCAAATCTCTAAGCGGCGATGCTCTTGCCCCTCGACTCGGCCTCCAAATGCTCCGAATCTATTCACAATCAGTACAATACCATCAATATACGCTAATGAAATGAATTCCACAAGAATGACTATCAAATTAGACCAAAATCCGAAATCGGCTCAAACCCGGCCCCCGAGCCCACTTTTCGAAATTCGTCAAAAATTACAAAACTAGAAAGCTCATTCATCACGAGTCCCTACATACGAAATTTGTCAAATCCGACACCGTTTGACCCTTCAAATCCTCCCATCAAACACTCTAAAATTCCAAGCCCTAACCCCTCATTTTCACCCCTAATTTCCACTAATTAAATGATTAAACAATGGGAAATCACCATAGATACGAGTATTAGAGCTCAAGCAACTTACCTCAATGAGAACCCCTCAAATCTCTGTTCAAATCACTCCCAAAAGCTCCAAAACCGACTGAAAATGGTGGAAAAATCAACCAAAATTCGCGAAATGTGCTATTGATACTTTCTGCCCAGGCTTTTCACACGTGCGGCCTCATTTCCGCGCCTGCGAGACCGCACCTGCGGTCAAAATCCTCGCACCTGCGTAAAACACTTAAATCCTCAACTTCCGCACCTGCGCCCCAAGTCTCGCACCTACGGGCTCGCAGGTGCGGCCAATCCTTCGCACTTGAGCTCCAGCCTTAGCCTCCCATTTCCGCATCTGTGGCTTCCCCCATCGCACCTGTGGCAGCAGGCTCACACCAACAAAATCAGCAGCTTTCAAACACCAAAAGTCAATCCGTTAACCATCCGAAACACATTCGAGGCCCTTGGGACCTCAACCAATAATACCAACAAGTCATATATCATTATACGAACTTAGTCGAACCTTCGGAACACTCAAAACAACATCAAAACACCAAATTACCCTCAGATTCAAGCCTAAGAACTTCTAAACTTCCAAATTCCGCAAACGACGCCGAAACTTACCAAACCACGTCCGAATAACCTCTTACACACACGTCACAAGTGACACTACGAACCTACTCCAATTTTCGGAATTCCATTCTGACCCCGATATCAAATTTTGCACTGCCGACCAAAATCGCCAAATTTCCAACTTTCGCCAATTCAAGCCTAATTCTACCACGGAACTCCAATTTACATTCCGGGCTTGCTTCTAAGTCCAAAACCCAACGGAGCTAACCGAACCATAAAAATCCAAATCCGAGATCGTTTACTCATAAGTCAACATCTGGTTGACTTTTCCAACTTAAACTTCTAAATAGGAGACTAAGTGTCTCATTCCACTCCGAAACCATTCCGGACCCGAACCAACCAACCAACATGACACAGTACAATACAACTGAATAACACATAAAGAAGCAGAAATGGGGGAAAACGGAGCTATATCTCTCGAAACGATCGGCCGGGTCGTTACACCTGATGGCGCTCTCAACTCACCAAAGGCTCCAGCTCTTGACCACATCTCTGATATTTTGTGGCATCCCTATTTGAGATTAAAAAGAGCTAGAAACATATGCCACACATCTGCAGCTACAACACAGTGCAATAGTAGATGATTGACTGATTCTAAGCTTCCTTGACATAAGTATCATCTATTAACAAGCGGGAGTTGGGTATATTATGGCTATATTTATGCTGCTGTTAACCTATGCTAAGATGACTGAAAAATATTTCTAACTAGTTGGTATCACCTATGTAGATCTTTTTCTTGATTCATGCTATCTTTTGCTAAGTTTGCATGGATTTCAAGAGATTGTAGGGCTTTCTAGACAATTTATTTCCATGTGATTTAGGTTTACCTTATTCCTTTTAACATCTTCACACACCTGCAATGCAAATCATTGCACTGGGAGGTCGACGCGCGACATGGACAAACCATCTCAATCGACCTTCTCTTATTTTACCCTTGATGTGTGTTACTTGCATCTCTTGCCGAAATATGATCATTTTTAATCTTGTCTAATCTTATATGACTGCACATCCATTTTAGCATTCGCGTCTCTGTGGCACTCATCTTGTTGATATGTTGGATTTTAATGGCCCATCATTCACTCTCATATAACATTTCCCGGTCTTATCACAATTTCATTGAAGTTACCCTTTACTTCGGTAGGTATCTTCCTATCACATGACACTCCGATAACACTTCTCCATTTGAACCCTCCTATTTTGATTCTGTGGGTAATATCTTCATATGTCGTACCTTCTTTTGGGACGTCCATGCAAAATATCTTAATTGTTTGCATTTACGCACAACAAGCCCATCTAGTCTCATGTCAACTTCACTCTTCTTATGCTGACTAAATTTACATTCAAAACATTCCATTTTGCTTCTTCTCATCCTAAAAGCCGTTGTTTTCTAGAGTGCTTCTCCACAATTCAACCTTTTTATTGACACTCTCGCTGGTTTCGTCAATTAGCTAATTACAAGGGTTGGATGATTTTATTATCTTTCTGCTCAATTATTGTGCTGGTTTCTAGTTTCCTGCTTCTCCATGGTTCTAAAAGTAGAGACTTGTGGTGAATTTCCCCGGATATAAGCATCTGGAGTCATATGACAAAATTTACTATATCTGTTTCTTATTTGAATTTATTTCGAAAGGGATTTATTATTATTTTGAGGATCTAACTCATACTAATTACAATTGTCTTAACCAAATTTTATGTTTTCACGGTTTTTCAGCATCTTATGCCACCCTATGGTACTCCACCACATCCTTATGTTGCAATGTATCCCCATGGTGGAATATATGCTCATCCATCTATTCCTCCGGTATCTTCTTGTTCCGTGATATTTCTCAGCTTGCTACCAGTAGCTCGTGTTCTACTTTGCTAACAGATAATTTTTTTCATTTTTTTCAGGGATCTTACCCCTTCAGCCCTTTTGCGATGCCTTCTCCAAACGGCGTTGCTGAAGCTGCAGTAAGTACCAAAGCTGGATATGTTTAGTGATTAGATGATACTAATGGTTCAAATTTCTAATTTCTGTGGTGCTTCTGATTTTTGAACTTTTGTAGGTTAACACCTCTGGCAATGCTGAAGTAGATGGTAAATCATCTGAGGGAAAGGAGAAACTGCCTATTAAAAGATCTAAGGGAAGCTTGGGTAGTTTGAATATGATTACCGGGAAGAATAATGAACCCGGTAAAACGTCTGGAGCATCTGCAAACGGAGCCTATTCTAAAAGGTACGCGATATCTCAACTGAATAAATTGTTTGAAAGGAGGATGTCGTAGAAAATGAAGACAGACAGGATAATGTTACCACTTGGAGATGGGTATTAACACTAGTCTCCTAATCCTTTAGCTTTTCTGTCATCTTCATTGCCCTCGAACTTTGCTGATATGTGACAGTAGACACTTAAGCTGAAATTATATACAAAGGCAGACGATCATTTGCTGTTTCAATTGGTCTAAAATTGCTTGGGCAGTTCCATGCAAATCACTTTGATTATTTCTTTCTGCTAAACATAAGCAGCTTGACTGAGATGGTTAGTAGATGAATAATGTAATCAGCTTAAATAAGTAGTTGGTCTTGTGGGTTTTGTCATGTATGCATGCTCTGTTGAAGTGATTTGAGGTTATCTAATGAGTGTAGTTTGTGCTCCATTTATTTATCTTCTTTAGCTGCTTGTATATAGTGATAGCCTAGATGCCTTGGATCAATTGGGATAAGTTGCTGTAAAAATCATCAGTTGAGACTTGAGAGTATGTCTTACTGGGTCTGCATTCAGAGTAGGGGTGGCAAAATTGACCCAAACTCATGTAACCCATCCAACCCGCCCAAGTTTCAATGGGTTTGGGCAAGAGTGATTTTGATGATGGGCTGATTTGGGTTATGCGCAACTTGACCCATTAAAAATCAGCAGCCCAAATGAACCCAGAAATCAGCCCAAACTTGATCCGTGAAATGTATTGTCTTTTGCAGAGAAAATCAACCAGCAATACAATTGAGAACTGCAAAAGAAAAGATTAAAGCTTCTGATTGTATTCTCTTTGTTATTTATCAGTTAGGATTTGTCTTTATACATACATAAGTTGTTCTTTTTACTATTACGAATAGTTATTACTCCTTCCGTTTCATTTAGATGAGATAATTTGACTCGACACGGAGTTTAAGAAAAAAAAGTAGACTTTGAAATTTGTGGTCTTAAAAGCTTAAGGGGGAAAGCTTTGTGGGGCCAAACTTCTCATTAAGGATAAAATGGGTAAAATGAAGAGTTTAAAGTTGAATTATTTCCAATAGTAAAAATGTGTCATTCTTTCTCGAACGGACTAATAAGGAAAGTGTGTCATCTAAATTAAAACAGAGGAAGTAGTACTTAAAAGTTATTTCTGGTGAATTTAAAATTTTCTTTTTATGATCACAAATTACTGAACTTAGTTTCTAGGTAAAATAACTAATGCTGTAATGCATACCTCATTCATATAATAAATGAAATATAGTAGTCCCATATTTTCGGTAGTTTCTATTTTAACATTTAAGAATTGTAATTTTATCATTTCTAAACTGTGTTAGTATAATGCCTAACCAGCGTTATTTTTTCTTTAATTAAATATATATGAAGTGGGATATCACGTTGTTGTTGTTGTTTAATTAAAGATATATGAAAGATTACAAAAATATCTAGTAAGACTTGAGACTCAAAAATGATGCATTTTGGACTAGTTAAATATACAAAAGATGGGGTAAGTTGGGCGGGTTGGGCTATGACTCATTATTTAGCCCATCTTGACCCAACCCATCTTAGCCCAATCAAACTTTGGGCAAGGGTTGGGCAATGACCCATTTTATTAGTTCAGCCCATCTTGACCCGTCCAAATTCAGCCCAACCCGTCCATTTGCCACCCCTAATTCAGAGTGCAATCTTTTTTCCTTTTTTCTTCAATCAAATTTTTCTTGGTTAAATATTGTCCTGTCGTATTCTTAGCTGGGCTGGGAACTTGTTGTCCAAATTGTATTAAGTGCTCTTTTTAGGTTTCTTTGTGGATTTCGTAGATTTTTTTTTTAGAGATTCTGGTTCAATGGGATCTGTTTGTTGCCCATGAACATATTTGCTATTGACATGAAAGGCTCATCTGCTTAATCTGCATGATTGTTTTGGGTGTTAAACTTAAAATGGCATCCCTGTCAGTTATTAAGAAGTTTGACCTTTGCCAATTTGGGCTTGCAGTGCGGAGAGTGGAAGTGAAGGCTCAAGTGAAGGGAGTGATGCAAATTCTCAAAATGTGGGTATTATATGGTGGATATTTGATTTGTGTAATATCTGATCCCTGGCAGTTTTTATGGTGGATTATGTTTTCTTAATTCTTGTTTACACAAACTCTTAGATAAGTTTTCCATCTTAATGCATTAGGATTTCGTAGATAGGTTTTTGGTCCGTCCATTACCATTGCAGTCAGTATTTGTGGGAACAGTGTAGTCGTATTTAGTAGTTGGTGCCATCTTTGAGTATTTTTCTTCTTGATTGTGTACAGGAATCACCAATGAAATCAGCAGGCAGGCAAGATTCAGGTCTGGTGGTATGAATTTGCTTTAAACATTTTGTCTTGAGTTTTGCAATGCATTTATTTAATGGAAAAGTATGACCGTTTCTACTACAGCTGAAGCATCTCAAAATGGCAATTCTGCTCATAGTTCTCAGAATGGAGGAACTAGTGCTCCTCATTCATTGATCAACCAAACTATGCCAATAATGCCAATGTCAGCTGCTGGAGGTATTCCTGGTCCCACAACCAACTTGAATATTGGTATGGACTACTGGAGTGCTGCCGCTTCACCGAGTATGCCTGCAATTCACGGAAAGGTACCGTCTGCTTCAGTTGCTGGAGGAATGGTTACTGCTGGATCAAGGGATATTGTCCAATCACAAATGTGGATTCAGGTAGCTTCTTCTATCTTATTAACTTTTTACTCTTTTGCAGCTTTAACTTAGCATGTGGCAGATCAATTCTGTATGTTCCATTATAAAAACAAGGCTGTGGTGATAGATATAAACATTGAAGATAGCTCATAGCATACTTTTATATGTGCATACTGAACACCCAATTTAAGAGCGTGTATTTTAGTGTTCAGTATAGTCGTCATAGGATTACTGGTAGAGCTCATTTAATTTGTTCTTACACATATAGACTTTACTAATGCCACAGATATTTGCCTGGGTATTGCAGCCTTGCTGGGTACTTAGCGTTGAACACCGTAACCTCCATGCTCTTCAGATGTCCTCTTCTTCTATTTGTAACTTGGTCATTAGTAACCTAGAACATTTATTTTCCTTGAATATAGGATGAAAGGGAGCTTAAGAGGCAGAGAAGAAAGCAGTCCAACAGGGAATCTGCACGTAGGTCTAGGTTACGCAAGCAGGTACTGATATTTCTTTCTTGCTTCTTTGCCAATTTGGATTGACCCCTGACTCCACTTTGCCTTTGGGAGCTAGGCAGAGTGTGATGAACTAGCACAGCGTGCTGAAGCTCTAAAGGAAGAAAATGCCTCTCTTAGAGCAGAACTGAGTCGTCTGAGGAGTGAGCATGACCAACTTGCTGCTCAGAATGCTTCTCTTAAGGTATTGTCTATTTTCCCTTCTTCAGTTTTAACTTTTATCAAAACAAGAAGAAAGTGAAGGATTCAATAGTTGCCAACAAATAAGTAATAGCAAAATGAAGAAAGTTGAGGGCAGAAGGTCAAAGCATTAATGTTCTTAGCCGCAGAACCAACCAACCTAAAATTTACCTAATGTGGACTGTGACAGTGACATGGTTTAAAGTGCTAATGTAAATACTCGCCATACTTTATTTGTCACCTTCTAATTGCAGAAGGGAATTGAAATTGCTATTTCTCCTTTTCCTGTCTTCGCTTTTAGAAAATTCATGAGTCATTGGATTTCACTTTGCAGGAGAGACTTGGTGAAGTTCCAGGGCGAGAAGATCCGAGACCTAGTAGAAATGACATACATCTAGGCAAAGATACCCAACATTCATCACAAACGCCCCCACAGGGTGGTCAATGAAGTTCTGGCTACATTATTGTGGATTGAATATTAGGGCTTAACCTAACAACATAGTAGTGGAAGTCCATAATTTGCATATCATGTAGTTTAAAATCTGTGAAATCTGAGCTGTTTAGTGTCGGGATTTGTTGTCCAATATTGTCCATTGTTTCTCAGTTGGACCAATCTTTTATGGTCGAGGAACCTGGATAACATGTAGATTATGTGATCATTGGTACAGGATAGTTCTGTGCCAAATAGGTGGTGTTTCTATTTGCTCAAAATTTTATGTACTGAAGTGGTTGAATGAGTTTGCTCGTCTTAGAAGAAATGCTATCATAAGCACTAATAAATTTGTATTACACACCCTTCGCAATTTTTTCTTTTGCCCTTACCTCGTAGAAGCGTATTGGTTAGCATTTCTTAGTTTCTCCTTTCTACCGTGAGGATATTTTGCTTTTAAAAACGTCTGCCACTACTTTTGCTGGGAAAATTGAACCTACTGATTAATCTAGATTTACTGGAACACTCTTGCATGGAAATGGTATCTTGTTGAAGATACAAGTTGAAGGTTCCTTGTAGACCGACGTTAGTTTTTGACCAAAATCCAAATACATCCCGATCGTTTATGTTCAAATTACTGTTAACGCAATATCCCTAACTTCTTAAAAGCCATCTTTGGTCCAAAACAAATCTCCGTATTAGACATGGGGGTGGATCCATATTATTGATCTTTCTATCGGTAAATAAATCTATTGAAAATGGATATTAATCTAATTTCAAGATCTGAACAAGGAGAACTCGGCAAAGCCAGCTGAAGGAAAGTCATTTGGCCGAAGTTCCTTGGTCAGGACAACTGTGATCGCAAAACCCTTACATTAGACTTCAATCGCATTTGCAATTGAAGGCCCCAAAGTGCAATTTAAGATCTAATAGGCAGTTATGGAGCAAACGTGGAAATATTTGAAATAACAGTGAGGCAATATGTTTATTGTTGTAATTAAGGGGGGAAGCGCACAGTTAGCCACTAATAAGACATGTATTTACTTTTAAGCCACTGTTTAAAATGTCTTTAGTCTTAAGCCACTGCTTTAATAAACTTTACCCGTCCGGACGAAAATACCCTTCTCATAAAGTTCAGGACCAAGTGTCCTTAACTTATGAGCTTGTTACTTTAAGTTCAGGACTAGCCGTCCTTAATTTATGAGCTTGTAAGTCTAAGTTCAAGACTACATGTCCTTAACTTTTGAACTTGGAACTCGAAGTTCAGGACTACCTGTCCTTAATTTCTGTGTTTGTAACTCTAAGTTAAGGACCAAGTGCCCTTAACTTATGAGCTTGTTACTGTAAGTTCAGGACTAGTTGTACTTAATTTATGAGCTTGTAAGTCTAAGTTAAGGACTACTTGGCCTTAGTTTTTGAACTTGTAACTCTAAGTTCAGGACTACATGTCCTTAACTTTTGAACTTGGAACTCGAAGTTAAGGACTACCTGTCCTTAATTTCTGTGCTTGTAACTCTAAGTTAAGGACTACCTGTCCTTAATTTCTGTGCTTATAACTCTAAGTTAAGGACCAAGTGTCCTTAATTTTTGAACTTCCAACTCTAAGTTCATGATCAATTGTCTTGGTCCTGAAGTTAGAGTTGGAAGTCCAAAAATTAAGGACAGGTAGTCCTTAACTAAAAGTTACAAGCACAAAAAGGATAAGTAGTCCTGAACTTAGACTTACAAGTTCAAAATTTAAGGACAGGTAGTCCTAAACTTAGAGTTACAAGCTCAAAAACTAAAGACATGTAGTCCTTAACTTAGACTTACGAGCTCGTAAAATTTATGCAGGACAACCATGAAATCATTTTTGCAGCAACAACAAAATAAGAATCAAAACACAATCGTAGTCCCTAGTAGGAAGCACGCGATCAACTGCGTAGTCAATCACTATCTGAGATACATAAGACAACAAGTACTCATGATCGAAAATAGCTATAAGTCCTTTCTACAAGTGAAATAGTACAACTAAACATATCTGCACAATGATCTAGAATTAGTGTCCATAATCTCGGTTGTTAACGAGTAGATTGAGCAACTATCTCCTCGAAGGGACACTTAGATAACTTCCAAGAGAAAATGTGAGGTACCTAAATCTTTCAAGCTCTTATCTAATTCCGTTTGGAGAGCTTAGTCCTGAACTTAGTCGGAGGAGTAGGAGTAAGGACTTTTCATATTAATTTTAATAGACTAGTGATTACTTTTGCTCAATATTAAATATGCTGGATAAAAAGTAAATACCGCTTTAAAAAGTGGCTATCCCACACAATTTTAACGTAATTAAGGATAAGCGGGCTGTTCCATGGGCTCTAATCGCTGCTATAGGAAGGCCAGTCAAGTAGCAGATAAAATGGCCTCTTTAAGCCATCATCAAGAAGCAAGGGAGGATCCACCCCTTTATAATGGGGTGGCAGGACACCCGCTAAGATAATAATTTTTTTATATATCCATGTTGAAATTTTCTTAAATTAGGTTAAATATCTGATCCTATTAACCGTAGTCGTAAATTAGACAAAGGTGCCATGGCTGGTAGATCTTTTTGAAAGCTTTTCTCGTGTGTAAAATTCAAGTTGGAAATTATCTTGAATCTTGTGTGATTTTTCCTTTTCGTGTGCTTTTTAATTCTTTTTGTCCCAGTCGTTTTTCTTTTCGGCTACCTCCTAATTTTCAATTTATCGTTTCATTATTTGTTGTATTTTTCTTTTCTTTGTTCTATTATTTATATGTGGTCTCTAACAAGAACACTCAAAAAAGAGACTCCAAAATTAAAAAATTCTATAAAATAAACATTCTGTTAAGAAACTAAGCTCAAAGTAATAATACAAAACAAGAAAATAGACAAGAATGTAGAGAGCAAGAGATGAGAGCTTCTTATTTCTTTCAAGTGTTTCAAGTGTGTACAATATCACTTCATCCTCTATTTATAGTATTACATAGAGGTATACGAAAGAATGTCATAAACATGACATTAAACATTTTAGATCACGGAGAAAGATCATGGGGAGGTTATGGAGGTATGAGAGTTACAACTATAACTCCATAACTATTGGAGTAGTGGGAGTTATGGAGATAATGGAGAAGAGTAGTGGGAGTAACTTCTTTAGGAGTTATAGACATCCACTACACAATATAATATTTCATAACACTCCCCCTTGGATGTCTATAGATAATGTGCCTCATTAAAACCTTACTAGGAAAAAACCCGTGGAAAAAAATCCTAGTGAAGGAAAAAGAGTACACATATATTGTAATACGCATTATTTGCTGCCTCGTTAAAAATCTTGCCAGGAAAACCCAGTGGGATAAAATCTTAGCCAAGGAAAAAATAGTACAATGCGTATTTGTCTCCCCCTGATGAAAATATCACTTTATTTTCCGAAGACGACGAATTCCAATATTCTGTCTCAACTTCTCAAATTTTGAGGTTTCTCATTCTTCACTGAACAGAACACCGAATTATCACGCGAACAAATTTGTTGAACATCTATATCACCAATTTGTCAAAAATCATATCTGAAAAGAACTTTGGTGAAATGTGCTTTATTTTGTCGTCTTCAATATATCCTTCTTCCAATTGAGATAAGCAAGTAACATTTTCTTCAGTATTATTGAAATCTTCTTTTTCAAAGAAAAATCACACATTTGTTGTGTGTTTAGTCACTTGCTTTATATGTTGCTAATATCTTGTCATAACTTGAATCAATAATTGACAACCTTTGTAGAATATCATAATATGACAATACTCTCACATGCAAATAGATTTCTTAAAGAACTAACTTCAGCCACGCATAAGCATAATCAACAAAACCTTGACAATATTCGTTAGAATAAACAAATCTATATCAAGGATTCTTTTTGCAATATAATACTATCGTATTCCAATATCTCCATATAGGAATAAAACTATATCTCGCTAGCATATAATACTCATAGTTCTAGCAAGATATATTAGTGCACCAATTGCACTAGACACAAAAACAAATTATGTACGCCATGATTGCTCTAATCCACATAAGAATTTGTTGAAGCTTTATTTAATAAATTTCTTGACAACCTTAATAGGCTTCAGAACAATTTAAATCCTTCAAGAATTTTTATTATACGCATATCAAATATATTGTCAGATTAAAATCTGAAAGCAACTGCATCCACCACAAGAGAACATGTTTCCATATAATAAATGGCATGACATTTACGTAAAATCTTGTGTCACCCCACTGCTTTATACTTTCAAGTGTTGGGACTATCAGTCCAAAACTTCACGTTTTCCAAGTGAAGTCAATCTTGATTGCGTATTTTTCATTGACCAATCATTAATCTGTCCAAATTTCATGACAGATTTGAGCTCATGATCCTTGTCAATATTAAAAATATTGAGTGCTACATTATATCAACAATATCATCGATGATCATTTTACATCGGTTCCATCATCACACAATAAAGACATAACTTATTGAGATCTCATTATTTTCAGGTACTTGAGCCTCTTCCATGACGTTTTATAAAGTTTTATGTCATGGTGCTCTTACAAAGCACTTACCTCCTTAGTATGACCATATTTATTATATGCTCCTCTCCTTCTTCAAGAAGTTTTTATCTTTGGAACCGGTTAGTCTATTACGCTTCATGCATTTCATAGGCTATGTCCATCAAGGAATTTATTCTATTTGGAGCATTAGCAACTGGAATATATCATTTAGCTTGGATCAGCAAATGTGCCTGGTAGTATTTTGCAAATGAATTATCACTTGAACATCAAGTTCACATTTTCTTGTACGAGGATCTAGGTACATTCATAATAATTCATTCCATGATTACTTTTTTTCAGCTGCCAATTTTCTCCCCCTAATGTTGGGATCACAAACACATATCCCCAACTTTCTTTGGGGACCCATCATTGTGCATTGTGGTGGAACAACTAAATCATATAAAACATCCATATTTCTAGATGAAAATTATTTGGTTCCTGACCCTGAACCAATTGTGATAGGGAGAATTTAACATAACTTGGCTAGATGCATACACGTGTTGATGTATGTTAAATAATACATCTCATAACTAATGGTTTAGCTATAATTGAAGGCATATAATTTATGCTAAACCAAGTTGGATTTACACCAGCAATATCAAGACAAATTATCATAGTTTGTATTCTGGAACTGTGCTCTAATAAGTTGAGCAATCAACCTTGCAAAATTCACACTACAAGTTGACAACAAATGCACATGTGACCATACAATAGATGCATCTTTTAAAATCATATAATAGTAGACGGTCCACATGGCAGGTGATTGGGCCCATAAATATATGCACCTTTTATTCGTTCTAGATTTTAAGGGATTCAATCCCAACCTTGACCGGTATATCATGAGAACAAGCAACACAATAGAATTCTTGAAGAACATTCTATTTCTTCAATATATGCCAATGTGAATTTTCAATTAATTTTCGCATCATAATTGAACTGGGATGGCCGACCGGTCATGCCAACTAATATTTATTTCAGTAAACATTTAATTTACTATGGCATGTGATTCTATCATCATGCTTATACATCTGTAGTACAAATAGAAGAAAAGTCGGGTAACCTTTCATATTTACCCGGTATGATTATAGTAATATGAAGATATTCAATCTTCTTTTCATTTATAGTCTCAATATGCCAACCACTTTGGCTAATACATTTGAAACTCAAAAAGTTTCTTTTGAGACTTACTACAATATTAATGTCAAGAACAATTTCATTAATCCGGGTAGTAACAAATTCGCTCTTCCGGAGCTCTTAATTAATTTTGTCCTACAAGATATTTTGTCACACCGTCCATATGGTGAATATCTCCTTCACGGAGAAAATCATATCATAATAATTGTCACGGTCGAAGTCATCATAAGCAAAACCATTTCTTGCTTTAAGTTTGCCTTTAATAACTTTTTATAAGGCATGTCATAATACTTTTTGGCGTACCACATGTACGCGATCAATGACATATTCATGTAGCCACATTGTAATATTCATTATCTTTATTTCTCTAAAATCTCCCTTAGAGGTGAGTTGTGGTATTTATACAACCATGCATAAGCACATTCTTATGCATATTTTTCATCACATATACATTTCAATATTTACTTTCAGAAATGAGTATGAATTTACAATGCTTATCACAACTCACATTTCAGGGAATGGACTATAATCATGTGAATGTGTCTCATATTAATCGACCACATTGATACATATTTCCTTCACTATTGAAGGATTATCTTGAGAACTTATTGTTCTCCTTTTTACAATTACCATAATGATGATTGTTACTATTTGATCTTTGGCACGCCCACACTCATTGGTCAACCACTTGTCTTTATTTAGACTTTTTATGCACCGCGAGCTACACATTCACTTCAAGAATGGAGCAAATCAAGTGGGACAAGCTTCATACTTTTTCATGAAAAATACTTTATTTTTATTTAGTCATCATTATATCATCAATATGGTGCATTGTGACTCAAACCCAATGCCTTACCCATATAAAGGCATGTTAGGCCATAATGAGTTGGGACTCAAATCTAACTCTTATCATCATAGTGCACCAGGACTCAAACCTGATGTCTTACCCTTATACAATTGCATAATAAGTCTAAGTAGACTCACCCTTGAGCCTTTCATGATATACCACTTTCTAATAATCAATTATTTTTTCCCGAACTTTAATGAAAGTTCACATTGATCTTTTTCACAAACGACTACATGATCAAATATAAATTGAAAAAAACTATCTTAGTTATACAAAATTTATTTTGACCACAACATAAATTTAAATTCTTATTATGTTTATAAGATTACTTAGAAACCTTCTCAATAGTTAATAGTTATATAATCTTGGCTTGCAAACTGTCGGGGCAGTACATATGGGGGATGATGTCAAGGCATCATAATATGCTCTTGTTTGTCACTCTAAAGCAGGTACTGTAATGACCCGACCGGTTGTTTTGAGCTCTAGCTCGTCGTTTGACACTTTGAGGCAGTGAGCAGCTTCGTTTCAGGTATTATGACTCGTAGGCGTGGTCGGAATTGAATTTTGGGAAGTTCGGAGTCAATTTGGAAAGAAAATTCTCATTTCTGAGAGCTTTAAGTATATTATGTTGTTTCAGCTTAATAGTTGTGTTTCTGAGAGCTTTGAGGATATGCTCAGGTTGCTATGATACTTATGATTGGTTGTCGCACGGTATTGATGTGATGGTGGGATGCTTGCCCATATGTCGGGGCAGTGAATGACTTGAGAGGAGGTCTTCTTAGAGAGTGATTCTGAAATTTCAGTATTCTATTTCCGGCGGAGGAAAGACGATTGGATTATAAATGATCAGGTTCGGGTTGATTGAGTAATGAGACTGGGTGTTTTCAAGTGAGGTGGAAATCTTCATCTGTGATGTGATATCGTCGTCTTTGATCGAATAAAAGGTGTTAAGTTCGCCGGTGCTATAGTTGTTTCGATTGCATTGGGTCAGAGTATTATGAAGTAGTATTGAAGAACGATTGTCAGATATCGTGGTGTGCGGTGGTTCAGGATTGAATAGGTATTTCTAATGTAGTCGGCTCGAGAAATATGATCTTCGGAGAGGTTTGAAGTTGTAGTGATCTGTTGGTTTAAGCGCAATAGAGAATGATATTGAATTGAGGCAACAACTGGGCAGCATACGATGAAGGAAGACATGTGAGAAGTGTTAGGTGGCGGACAAATTTCTAGAAGGCCAAGTGTAAGAACGAAATTCAAGTAGTCACTTAAAGGAGTGGGTTTGACTAAAGTGGGAGAGTAGCAACGTAGCATGTGAGTTCTGTGGTAAGATAGATGCACATCTTGAGGAGAAGTTTGGGGCAATTTGGGGATGTGAGTGGACGGTGATTGGGTCCGCGGGCTTAAACTAAAATATCGGCTATGGCAAGGGGAGATAGGATGCAACAAGAAGGAGTTGTTCGATATGAAGAATGACGCAATATGGCTGCGAAATTAAAGATATTGTCGCGCAATTACTAGATGTCCATGAGGAGAAGACGGACTGGTAAAGTTGGTAAATGAGAACGGGCATGGGATGAGGTATTGATGTCGTAGAGATTGTGCAGATCAGCGTCGCTGGAGGATGTCGATTGCTAGTTTTCGCAGGTGGGTTATCTTCTGTGAGCAGGTCAGTGGTTGCGTGGTGGGTAGAGTTTCTGCGAGGGATTTTAGTGACTACTCAGTAGGAGGTCGAATATGAGAACATGGTTAATGACTCAGAGTGTTTGTGAAATACTAACGAGAAAATCTCGAGGAATTTGACGGGTTGGTTGTGCAAGATCATATCAGCAATGAAGAAAGAATTCTTGGTGGGTTCCAGAGTTGTGCAAGGAGTAGCTTCAGGCTAAGTGGGAGAGTCCCACAACCTACGACTAGGTTGCATGGTTATCTACTGGTGAAAATTCTGGTTATCAGCATATTAGTTGATTATTACAGTTAGGGGAAGAAGATATGAGTGGTAATTGAGCATGGGATTTGATAAATGTGTGCAAAGGTTGTCCTTACTGAATCAGGTTTAGGCTTTGGTGAGATTCAGGATTTATGCTTAAGTACAAAGGTAATTTGCACAGGAAGTGATTCGGTCGGGTGCTTTATCAAGATGGGTGTTCAGGTGCCAGCGAAGCCGTATAGTTGATTATATTCGGGACCAAGCCAGAGTGGGTGACTCTCAACTACGGTCCTAGAGAATTCAAAGGTTAAAATGCGATGCTTAAGGATTTCAAGCTTGCGACATGGTTAAGAATTTAGCTTTTGCAGCAGATCGTGATAGGAGGCTCGGAGTGTTCCATGTTATCTTCGGCTTGCGATGCAGCATTGGAGGGTATGATATGACCCGCGGGATTTGAGACAGCATGGTCTCGTGATATAAGGTCACTCAAGAGGAGTGTGGATTTGGGTTCACAACGTTATGGATGAAGCTATTGTTATTTCTAAGTCAAGTAAAGGATAAACTAGAAGAAGATAGATTGGTTAGCAATGGTTGAAATGGCACATGTACGACAGTGATCAGTTCCTTCAGCGTGATTAAGTTATGCATGTGATTTGTGAAGGTATGTGTGAGGCTTGTCGGTCGCTGTAATATATTTTATTTGGAAGCATTCAAGTATTATGGCCTGTCATGGGTAGGCGAATCCCGGAAGGATTATGGTGGTATAGACTATTACTTGAGGATTTGCACGTTTGGTGATTATGAGAGTTCACTCGTGAGTTGTTATGGTTCTCTTGAATTGAGGTAATTAAAAGGTTTCTATATGATGGAGTGTTAACCCTATTATTGGTGCAGGAGTTATGATGGAATTCTTGTGCTATTTCATATTGGCATGTAGGGTGCAGTGAACGGTATGAAATTTGGAAGCCAGGATCAAGGTTGCAGTTCGGTATTGACAAGGATTCCATGAGCTCGGATGAGCGAGGAAAGGGATTCAGATGTTTATAGTAAGCTAGTGTTGTCTTCAGCGTCGCCTGAGATCGGTGGTTGTGTACGAGGCTTTGCGTTTTGGTTGCAGGTTTCTTGGTTGGCTTTACCGCATTAGTGTGGTCGATGGTGTGGATGTGCAGGCTTGTTACCTTTTGTGGAAGGTTGTGGGAGTGTGACCACGAGAAGATTGTATGAGTGTGACATGTAGTCATTTAATTGATTGAAGATTCTGACCAAGTATAAAGAAGTATAATATTGCTTATTTGAGGATCTATTCCTGGAGGGCGCCCGATTCATTTTGTTGCGGAATGTGGGGGTTTTCTCCGGCTATGATGGATGTTATTGCGTGTTATGAGGAAAAGTGGGTTATTATGGACCCAAGTGAAGCCATTAGCCTAGTATGGTGCGATCAGAATCGACTGAGGTCTATGGATGGATATAAACATGATTATGGGCTCTAAGTGAGTCAGATGTGTTCATTTCAGTATAGCGCTCCTCATGGAGTGGTATTAGAACATCTAATGTTGTTCCGTCTTCGTTCATCTGATGTAATATTCTGTTGTGCCATGTGACTAGGGAAACGGCTTGATAATTTCTTATGTGTTGAGATTCCGCGTAGTGATGATGATATGTGAGCAGGATAGCTCTTGAGATCCAGATTATAAATCGCACCTCAGTTGTGCTTGAGTTTGCAGCGTATGGCTCTTATCAGTCTCCCCAAAATGGTATTACGCACTTAGCGTGTTGGTGACCGATATTCGATATTTTTTGATAATGAGCAATTTAGCTCGGTATGTATCTCTTATGTGTGGATCGGGTGGCACGCCACCACAGGTATGTTAATTGGATCAGGTTTCACGCCTCAACAGTGTGATATTGAGTAAGGTTCCTTATATCTATTTTTTTTCTTGTGTTCTACTTCCTATTTTCTGAGGAAAGTTCATAATAGTTGCGTGAGTTGAGTAGTACCCTTCTGAGTCAATTCCTTATGTATCGCGTTCGAGTTGAGGCCTATCGGAGCATTGTGGCATCATGTGAGACTGTTGGTCATGTCTGGGGTGATTTGCTACCTGAGCAGTTCATACTGGGTGAGTCGAGATTATTGGATCAGGGGTCGGTGCGATAAGATTATGTGAAGTATATTAAAGGACAATTACCATTATTTGGTTCGTAATGAGATGATGATTTTAGTTAAGAGGAGAGATTCAATGATTGGTTACTCTGCAGTTGGTTAGGAATTCCTACACATCTCCTCTGTTGTGGTGGTATCGTAAGCATTACAACATGACCTATATATATGCGTAGTGATGATGATATGTGAGCAGGATAGCTCTTGAGATCCAGATTATAAATCGCAGCTCAGTTGTGCTTGAGTTTGCAGCGTATGGCTCTATCAGTCTCCCCAAAATGGTATTATGCACTTAGCGTGTTGGTGAATAAGGTGCATTGGGAGCATCAGATTCATGGAATTTTGGCTATTAAGATCAGGGAATGTCATTATGGATTGTCACGACCCGAAATCCCACCTTCAGGCCGTGATGACGTCTAACGTTGAACCCGCTAGACAAGCCAACGTTTGAATTAAATTGAATTATTAACAATTAAATAACCAAAAATAACTAGAACAATTATAATAAAAATGCGGAAGTAAGAGAAAATTCAAGAATCCAATAGAAGTTCAATAATTTTACTTAAGTACAACCCCAGAAACCGGTGCCACAAACTCATGAGCAGTCTAAGAGTTTACTAAATACAATGGTCTGAAATAAGTAGATACAACTGTCTTGGGACTACTGAAATAAGACAAAAAATGAGAGAAAAGGGTAAGAAGTGACGCTAAGGCCTGCGGACGACTGCAGAACTACCTCGGTGTCGCCGTGGACTGAAGGATACTCCCTCGCTCAGTGTCCACTGGGTCCGGCTGCGTAATCTGCACAACATAAAGAAGTGTAGGTGTAGCATCAGTACAACTGACCCCATGTACTGAGTAAGTACCGAGCCTAACCTCGGCGAAGTAGTGACGAGGCTAGACACGGCGACAACAAATCACCTGTACAGTTCTACAATATATAACAGGGAAGTAACAGGAAATAAACATTTAAATACGACAAGGCAGGGGACAAATGATTGGGGGAAACAAAGAGAACAATAATGAATAACTCAGCAAGGCAACAATATAGAATAGTAAAGGTCAACAGGAAGTAAAAACTTAAACAAATATGTACACGGCATCACCCTTCGTGCTTTAATCTCATCCTTAACAAAACAAGTACACGACATCACCCGTCGTGCTTTTACTCTCGTCCTCATAATGCAATAAATAAATAAAAGGGCACGACATGTTCCTTCGTGCTTTTAAATGTAAAATCATGGCACGACATCACCCTTCGTGCTTTTACTCTCTTCCTCACAATGCAATGAATGAAATGAATACACGACATCACTCTTCGTGCTTTACACTCTTTCTCACCCAATCAACATCAAACAACAACTTGGCAAGGAAATCAACAGTAGGAAGTACAATTCGTAACCACCCAGCAAGGGGATAACAATAAAAAATAATACCGCCCGGCAAGGGGCTCAACTATAACCAATCCCATATGAGTATATAACTTAGTAAAATAAATCCTCAACTGAAACAACTTATTACAAATCCTTAATAAAGTATTCTCAGCAAATGAACAACTTTCAAAATGAATCTACTTCATAACACAATGAATATCGAAGCAATAACATGTAATACACCAAAACCGACTCACGGGCATGCTTGACAAACAATGTATTGGTACTCGTCACCTCACCTATACATTGAACATGATAGAAACAAGTAGCACATACGACTCAACACCTATTCCCTCAAGCTAAAGTTAGGCCAAACACTTACCTCGGCTCCAAGAATGCCAATCAAGCCTCTAACACCGCTTTTCCTCTCGAACTCGACTCCGAAACGATTGTATCTAGACATAATAGACTCAATAACATCAATAATTACTCAATAATTTAATTCCAAAGCCTAATTATAGAATTCCCAACATTCTTCCAAAAATTCTAAAATTCGACCCCGGGCCTGCTTGGTCCAAACACGAGGTTCGGACCAAAACCCGATCACCCATTCCCCCACGAGCCCGAATATACAATTTGTTTTGAAATCCGACCCCAAATTGAGGTTGAATTCCCAAAAATTCAAAAAGCCCTAACTCTACCCAAAACCCCCAATTTCTACCCTCTAATCCCATGATTTTAGGCCTAGAATCTGATAATTGATGTTGGAAATTGAAGAATATGGAGTTAAGGTTGCTTACCTATGAAGCTATGGCGATGAAGCTCTTCAAAAATGACCCAAGGAGGTGTGGAGAAGAAGAAAGGTGTGCAAAATTATGAAATCCCGTAATAGGTTCTGTTTTTGGGCATTTAAATAACTGGGCGAAATTTGAGCTATGCGATCGCGGAAGTGTGAGTGCGATCGCATAGAGGAGTGAGTTCTGGGGCACTGCGATCACGGACAACCTAATGCGATCGCACAACTCTACGATGCCCACGCTACGCGATCACACACAAGTGGACGCGACCGCACTGAATAACTTACCCCAGCCCCCTTACCTACCTATTACACTATGCGATCGCGGAGCAATAGATGCGATCGAACAGTGCATCAGAGTTCTTAACCAACACAAAGCTATGTGATCGTCAGAAAGCCTATGCGATCGCATAGTAGCCTACATCAGACATCAGAAAACTCACAAACACCAGATTTTTCTAAGGATTTTGCACTCCGACACCTACCCGAACCTCACCCGAGCCCTCGAGGCTCAAAACCAAATATACACACAACCTCATAAACATCCTACGAACTTATTAAAGCAATTAAACCACTAAAATAACATCATAAACACTGAATTAAGCCTCAAAATCTATAGAATTTCTCAAAAACTTTATTAACCTTCAAATTTCCCATTTTAGTCCGAATTACCTCAAACCGAGTCCGTTTCTTACCAAATTTCACAGGTGGCACATAATAACCATATTGAACCTGTTTCGGGCTCCGGAACCATAATACGGTCACAGTAACACAGGTTTCTCATCAAAGTTCATTTTCAAAAGCCTTTATATTTTTCAGAACATAATTTTTTTTAAAAATTCATTTCTCGGACTTGGCACCTCGGAATTTGATTCCGGGCATACGCCCAAGTCGCATATTTTCCTACGGACCCTCCGGGACCGTCAAATCACGGGTCCGAGTCCTTTTACCAAAAGTGTTGACCAAAGTCAACTTTATCCAATTAATTATAATAAATTCAACATTTATTCAATTTTCCACATAAAGGCTTCCCGGCTACGCGCCCGGGCTGCGCACGCACATCAAGGTGAGATAAATGGAGGCTTTCAGGGCCTCAGAACACAGATTAAGTTAAATTACACGGGATGACCTCTTGGGTCATCACAATCTCCACCTCTAAAACAAACGTTCGTCCTCAAACGAACATAGAAAGGTACCTGGATTGGGGAAAAAATGGGGATATCGGCTCCACATATCGGACTCGGACTCCCAGGTAGCTGCCTCCACGGGCTGACCTCTCCACTGAACATGGACCGAAGGATAACTCTTCGATCTCAGCTGACGAACATGCCAAGCTATTATGGCTACCGACTCCTCCTCATAAGTGTAATCCTTGTCCAATTGGACACCGCTGAAGTCAAGTACATGAGATGGATATGCAATATACCTCCGAAGCATAGATACGTGAAACACATGATGCACTGCTGATAAACTCGGGGGAAAGAAAAGTCTATAGGCCACCTCTCCTACCTTATCCAAAATCTCAAATGGACCAATGTACCTAGGGCTCAACTTGCCCTTCTTTCCGCATCTCATCACGCCCTTCATGGGCGACACCCGAAGAAATACCCGGTCTCCTATCATAAATGCCAAATCTCGAACTCTATGATCCGTGTAACTCTTATGCTTGGACTGAGCTGTACGAAGTCTATCCTGAATGACCTTCACCTTGTCCAAGGCATCCTGGACTAACTCAGAACCCAACAATCTAGCCTCTTCTGGCTCAAACCATCTGACTGGCGACCGACACCGCGTACCATACAACGCCTCATACGGAGCCATCTGAATGCTCGACTGATAGCTGTTGTTGTAGGAAAACTCATCTAAAGGCAAGAACTGGTCCCATGAACCTCCAAAATCAATGACACAAGCCCGCAACATCTCCTCCAAAATCTGAATAGTACGCTCGGACTGTCCGTCCGTCTGAGGATGAAATGATGTGCTCAAATCAACCCATGTTCCCAACTCACGCTGAAATACTCTCCAAAAATGGGAGGTAAACTGAGTACCTCGGTCCTAAATAATGGACACAAGCACACCATGACATTGCGTAATCTCTCTCATATAGATCTTTTCTAACTTCTTCGCCGAATACGAAACTGATACTGGAATGAAGTGCGCTGACTTGGTCAGCCTATCCACAATGACCCACACCGCATCAAACGTCCTCTGAGTCCGTGGGAGTCCAACTACAAAATCCATGGTGATACGCTTCCACTTCCACTCGGGAAGCTCAATCTGCTACATCAAACCACCAGGTCTCTGGTGATCGTACATAACCTGCTGACAATTCAATCACCTAGCTACATATGCTATGATGACTTCAATACTACACAATAATACGAGTTAATTGTGCAGTACCCAATTTTTGAGTGCTGTCTAA
>MDKH01085850.1:0-14871 GCA_005239495.1 Nicotiana undulata
TATAGACTAGCTTTATTCCATGTACTTCCATTATGTTTCTCTAGCGTAGTTTAGCCTACTCATAATGTTGGTTTATTTTTTTTAAGCATTATTAGGGGGTATCAAGCATTCAAAACTTTCTAGAAAGCAAATCCCTATACTGGTGTCTCTACCCCTCGACACCGCATTTCCTTCATTTTGTAATAGCTTTCATTATTGCAATCCAGGTTTCATCATTTCAAACATCAATTACTGTTCTCTCAATTGTTGGCATTGGTTTTCCCACACGGCACTGACAATCTAGTCTAGCGTGTGGCGGGGACCTCATTTGGCGGACAGCAACCATCCTGACATCGGTTGCTTAGCCTTACGTCGCCCTTCCAAAGAATCTCAGGAAGACGCCGCCTAACAGATTGCATTACTCATATGATCCTTGTCCTTTTCATTGTGGTGGTGTTTTAATCATGGATCCTTTTATGTACAACCATCACCACCAAAAGCCTTTTCTTTAGGGCGGAGCTTGTGTTTTAAGTACGGATGGTGGTTCAGACCATGTATTTGGTTTAAAAATACTTATTTAATATATATATATTCTATAATCTTGGCTCCGTCTGCTTTTTCTTACCATCTTTTACGTAACAAATGTAGTAATAAGAAAGGATTACAATGTTTCGTTACAAAATCTAATACTCCACTACATAAGATTAGAAGAAATGGATAAGTACATTACTAGAAAAATCTTGACCATTCAACTAAGAGATTTCCTTTAATATAGGTTGAGTCAGCGGAAAAGCATCTCTAGGTTGTTACTCTCGTTAGGCAATCCCCTTTTGAGCTTATTATTTGAAGATAATTATTAGTAACTTTTTTATAATTAATATTTTTGGGTAACTTAAATAACAGGTAAGTACTCTCTGCGGTTCAAAATAAGTGATTTTGGCTTTTTTCTGTAATCCAAAATAAGTGATTTTTTCAGATTTTAAGAATGAATTAATTATTTTTTTCCTATATTGTCTTTGGAGTAAATATTGTTGGAATATGTGTTAGGAGTGTTTATGTGAGATAATAAAGGTTAATATGGTCAATTTTATTGTTAATTAATACTAAAAATGAATTTCTTAATCTGTGTGAAAACATTCAAAAAAATTACTTATTTTGAACCGGAGAAACTAGGGAGTAATACACTATAATGATCAGACTTCACTCATAATGTATAAGTTCATCTTACTGCAGTGTATGCATAAACGTGTGTGTTGGACTTGGATAATTTTTAAACTGAGTTCAAAACGAAAACATTGGATAAGAACACATTTACTACAAAAGATGAACATATTTATTCATATTTTGGTGTTTACACCCGAATTAATGACCGTATGATAGGTCTTTGAATAAACTTTTACTATAATTTAACTATGATGATTAGTTAAAACTTCTTCTCTCTAATTATGTTGCTATACTTTTTTTTCCCTTTGTTTTAAAAGGAATAATTCTTTTTTATTTAAAAATAATTTAATTTTAAATTATATATTTTTAATTCTTACTAAAATATTACGTAGTTTATAAATATAGTACAAAGTATCTATAATATATTTTAAACCTCAATTTTCATTTTTTTTATCTTTTTTAAATTTAAAGTACATCACATTCATCATGTATAAGTTCATCTTACTGCACTGTGTGTATATGTGTGTGTGTTTTTATAATTTTTAAACATAGTTCAAAATGAAAGCATTGGATAAGAACACATTTACTCCATATTTATTCACATTTTGGTATTTACACCAAAATTAATGACAGTATGATATAGGTCTTGAAATATACTTTAAAATTTAGCTATTGATTGGCTAATACTTCTTCCGTCTAATACGTAATACACTTTTCTTTTTAATTTGTTCTAAAAAGAATAATATCTTTTTATTTAAATATAATTTAATTTTAACTCTATATTTTACTCTTAATAAAATAATTTATAAATATACAAAATATCTATAACATCTTTTAAACCTCAAATTTCAAAAATCTTAGTAGGTGTTTGGACATAAGAATTGTAAAATTCTAAAAAATGATAAAAAAGAAATTTAAGTGAAAATGATATTTGAAATTTAGGATTGTATTTGGACATAAAATTCAGCTTGGATTGTTTTTGAAGTTTTGTTAGTGAAAATTTTATAAAGTAGTTTTTTGGAGTATTTCAAATTTTTAAAAATTTCTAAAATGTATTTTCAAATAAAAATTAAAAATTTTACGAAAATATCGATTTCAAGGGAAAATTTTTTTTATGTCCAAATGGGCTCCGGTAACTTCCTTTTTAAAATTTGACTCAATCTAGGCAGCATTCAGTGAGTGGGCATTAATTGAGAGGTACATGCAGCATAAAAGCAAAATGCATACAGATAAGATACACTCACATCACATGCACGCACCTAAAATACGTACTTTAATTATATAACCACTGTTTATACACACAGAAGAGCTCCATATTTTGCCTCTCTCTCTCCCCCTCCCTACCAACCTCAGTGCCCCCCCACCTCACCCCACCTCCAAATTGTCGGTGTCAGATTTCCCTCTTCCCCACCAGCTAGGGTTTCTTCAGATCCACACATCTCCCCCCGGATCCTCTATTTCACACTCGCTCCATTATTAATCACCGTGATTTTGGTTGAGATTTAGGGTTTTGTTCGGGAGGTGTTTGTGGAAATGTCTAAGCCATTCTTTTGTATTCTCTTATGATTGTTGTTGAGGAAGAGTTTATGAAGGATCT
Source organism: Nicotiana undulata (assembly GCA_005239495.1). Classification (NCBI taxonomy): domain Eukaryota; kingdom Viridiplantae; phylum Streptophyta; class Magnoliopsida; order Solanales; family Solanaceae; genus Nicotiana; species Nicotiana undulata. Next base: position 2,741 of record MDKH01085850.1, read on the forward strand.
GTTCAATTTGAAGAAGATTATTAGGTGGGAGTGGGACTGCTCTTTTGCCATTCGTAGCCGAGGACGTTGGGGCAAATGCGGCTGATTTTCTGAATTCCTTTACTTTTGCTTTTGGATAGCTTAATTCCAATTATCTCTATTTTTTGTGGGCTTTTTCGGAACTACTCAAAAAATGCAGCCTGATCACCGAAAGAAAGTGAGATTTTTTGTTCCTTCCTGGAAATTTAATCTGATGAAATTAAAGGCTTTACCTAGATGCTCATTCGTCGTATTAATTGTGTTTTCCCCCCTTTGTGGTTTCCTATTTTCGTTCTTTTGGGGTTGAGGGTTGTTAGGTTCTTGGTGAATTTATGTTCATGATCTGTTTTTTTTCCCTTTTTCTTATTGTTAATAACATACTTTGTGCAGATGGTTTTTTTTTTATAAAAAAATTGTTCTTTTGATGAATATGATCATCATTCTTTAAGTATGTTTTGTTTTTTGTTAAGATTATACACTTTTTGTGACACTTCAAAATATTGGAAGTTAGATGGATTATTAAGATTATTTTGCGGATTTTTTATCCTATTTCCTATGTGTGGAGTTCAATTAATATGCATTATAGACTGGAATTAAAAAGCAGGGTGCAAATGTTTTACTTAGTTTATACTTGGTAATATTTGCTATGTACTTTATGGTAATTGTATTCTGGTAATCCTCTCACCTTTCTTATAAAAAATGGAATTTGGCAACATTCATGTTGTCCTATTTGATTACATCATATTTTGAATGGGTGATTTTTTTTTTGTTATCTGAAATTGTGTTGATAAACTATCGTCACGGAAGAAATATTACAAATTTGTGCTAGGGATTCTCTTGGATGCTGATTTTAGCTGTAGGTGAACAATGTTGAATGCTTGTCTATATATCTGAATTAATAATCGGAGTTTGTGTTCGGTGCTGCAGAGTTCCGCAGAGATGGACTTCTTCTCTGAATATGGTGATGCAAATAGGTACAAAATTCAGGAAGTCATAGGGAAAGGAAGCTATGGTGTCGTTTGTTCAGCCATTGACACACACACTGGTGAAAAAGTGGCAATTAAAAAAATTCATGACATCTTTGAACACATATCTGATGCGGCACGGATCCTCCGCGAGATAAAGCTTCTGAGACTTCTGCGCCATCCTGATATCGTTGAAATCAAACATATTATGCTGCCACCTTCAAGGAGGGATTTTAAAGATATTTATGTTGTTTTTGAGCTCATGGAGTCAGATCTACACCAAGTTATCAAGGCTAATGATGACTTGACACGGGAACACTATCAGTTTTTTCTTTATCAGTTGCTTCGTGCACTAAAATATATACACACAGGTAAATCAGTCAGGTTTCTTGCTGCATCTTGTGATCCCATCGATCTTTAAGTGTTTATATTATTGCACATTATCCTCATTAAGCAGGCTAGTCATTTCTTGCGGTTTGTCATAATCTCGATGATTCTTGTTTTACTGCAGCTAATGTCTACCATAGAGATTTAAAGCCGAAAAATATCTTGGCCAATGCAAATTGTAAGCTTAAGATCTGTGATTTTGGATTGGCCAGAGTTGCATTCAATGATACACCTACCACAATATTTTGGACGGTAGGTGATATTGAAAGTTACATATGTTATATGTTTCTTCCACCAATCCCCCCCTCTTATCTATTGAATGTGTTCTGTATTACCAACTTGTCACATTCATCTTTACTGGGGCATTGCTCTTGCTGTAACTTCACTGGTGAAAATTGCAGGATTATGTTGCTACTAGATGGTATAGAGCTCCAGAATTATGCGGTTCATTTTACTCCAAGGTATAGTTAGAATCCTCCTAAAATTTCTTTTATCAGTGCAATATATTGATCATGCCTTTCTCATTTTGGATTGAAAAGAGGTAATGGAAGTATTTGAATTCCTTTTTAAAGAGGACAATAGAATATCTAGTGAATTAAAGGGATGAAAACAGGGAAAATAAGCTTCTGCTAGTGGATTTACTTTTTTCTCTAATCCAACTCTTTTCTTCTTTGTACTTATCTAGTAAAATGCACTCAAATTATGTTAGTCACAGGGGCTGATAATATGTTTGATGTCACAGAAAACTTAACATGTGATCGATGCATTGGTTAATAGATCGTAATTTTGTATGTTAGGTGCTGTCTCAAGCTAGAAGCATTTCTCCTTTTATTTTTTATTTTTTTGAATGGTAACAGTATATTCATCAGCAAAGGTAGTGCTGTGAGCCATATTTACTGTTAAAAGTGAACAAAAGTATCCTTGGTTCGAGCATTTCTCATTTATATGTGCACGTCTTGTGTGAAGTTTCTGATTGTACATCTTTCTTATTCTTGGATAAAAAATAGTTCTTTACATGCTGAACCTGCTAACTCTATTGCATTTTGCCTTTTATATGCAATTGCCGGTTCTTTCGTGCATTATGGATGTTTATGCTGTGCGAGATGCCCTGTCCCTCTTAGTAGAGTGTCAATTTTCCTGGAATTTGTCCATAATCGTTGTGCTGCCTGTAGTTTTAACTATACAAATTTAATATGGTTTTCTGCTTGCAGTATACCCCTGCAATTGATATATGGAGCATAGGATGTATCTTCGCTGAGGTTCTCACTGGGAAGCCGCTTTTCCCTGGGAAGAATGTTGTTCACCAACTGGACTTGATGACCGATCTGCTTGGAACACCCTCAATGGATACGATTTCTCGTGTATGTACTATCTGTGAATTTATATTACATCACTTTTGACAAAATTATCCTCAAAACTACTTTTATGTATTAGTCTTTTCTTGTGGTTGTTTCAGGTGCGTAATGACAAGGCTAGGAGATACCTAACTAGCATGAGAAAGAAGCAGCCCGTTTCTTTTGCTCAGAAATTTCCAAATGCTGATCCGTTGGCCCTTAAACTTCTTGAAAGGTTACTCGCTTTCGACCCAAAGGACCGACCCACTGCTGAAGAGGTTTGTGGTATCATTATGAGCATACTATTTGAACTTCTCTTTTGGCTTTTTAGTATATTTTGTTTCCTTGGACGCTAATTACTCAATCTTGTCTGCCCGCACCCCGCCCAAAACATATCAGGCACTAGCTGATCCTTATTTTAAGGGCCTGGCTAAATCTGAAAGGGAACCTTCATGCAAGCCAATCTCAAAGATGGAGTTTGAATTTGAGAGGCGAAGAGTGACGAAGGAGGACCTGAGGGAATTAATATTCCGGGAGATACTAGAATACCATCCCCAACTGAGGAAGGATTACATGAATGGTGTAGAAAGGACTAATTTTCTGTATCCTAGGTTGTATTTTTTCCTTGACTTCTGGTCAGCGATTTACCCTTCTAAACAAATGGTTTTTTGTACTAACTAGATATTACTTTTCCATGCAGTGCCGTTGACCAATTCAGGAAACAGTTTGCTCACCTGGAAGAAAACGGTGGTAATGGTGGTCCAGTGGCTCCCATGGACAGGAAGCATGTCTCTCTTCCAAGGTGATTATGAGTGCTGATACTCAAACTTTCTCCTCTAGAATATGTCTAGGAATAAGATCAAATCTTCCCTTCTGTATGCCATTTGGCATGAAGCATTTTGCTTGGATTGTTGCTGCTTTCAAGAAAACCATTTTACCTTTCAGCTTGGGAACACCCCCCCGACGTGCACTTATGTTGTGATTCTGTGTTTATGTGCATCTTTCTGTATAATTTGTTTGATCAGGCTGTAGTTAGTTCAGATGTGGTGATAGCTAGCTTGCTCTAAATTCACGCTTCATGTGTCTTAATCTTTGCTTTCAAATGTAATATATGCACAGCATTTGTTGGCCTTGTGCTTGCTCTTTTAAAAGAAGAATGAATAGAAAGTCTATAATAGTACTTGTCTATCTGGTGTTATTTAAGTTAGAAATGATAAAGGTGTGATGCTTGTACAGGTCTACAGTTGTACATTCAAATACAACCCCTTCAAAGGAACAGCCGATTGCTGCTGCCAATATGAGGGACCGGCAAAATGGCGAAGAGTCGTGCAGTAGAAACTGCAGAGATTCTGAAGGCCTTGCAAATAGTCTAACAAGAACCATGCAGGCTCAGCCAAGAATTGCCCCAGGTATTTTCTGTCAATCATGAAACCTTTTGCTAGTTTTGCTTTCTTTAATTATGTGCATTTCTAATGATGTTTGTCTGGTTCCCAATGCCTCTATTCGAATCCAACAGCCAAACCAGGGAAGGTTGTGGGTCCAGTTTTGGCATATGATTCTGGAAATAAAGAAAAATATGATCCTAGGTCACAAGTCAGGAATACAGTACTCCCCTCTCAGATTATGCCTTCAGCATACTGTTACGACAGAAGTGGCATGGTGAAGCAAGAAAGGCATGTTGTGGAAACAGAGAGGGATGTGAGTTCTCATGCAAAGCCAATGCCACCATGTGGCATTGCTGCCAAGTTAGCCCCAGATATTGCTATAAATATTGATAGCAACCCATTCTATATGATGCGAGCTGGAGTCACAAAACCAGATCGTGTTGAGGACAGAATTACCATCGACACAAACTTATTGCAGGCGAAATCTCAATATGGTGGAATTGGAGTTGCTGCAGCAGCAGCTACTACTGCTGCAGCTCATAGAAAAGTAGGGACTGTTCAGTATGGTATCTCCAGGATGTACTAGAAAATGGCTTAAAGTGGTGAATGGTGTATGATTTTTTGAGACGAATACTTTGTTGAGTGGGGAAGTTCTTTTCAGAAATGGGGAGGAAAAGCTCTGCGACCAAAGGGTATGGTGGTTGTACAGGCAGGGAAATCTGCGGGGATCTCGTCCTCTTTCTAATTGTCAGCTTTTCTTAGTTATCACAAGACTGATTGATATTTTCATCATGAGATTCATGTTAGTGAAATCATACTTCGATTACCTTATGATAATTTGTGTATGGCCATGATTCATTGCCCATACCCTCCCCCCAACTCTCTCTCTCTCTCTCACACACACACACAAAAGTATAGTTAGTGGTAGGAGATATTATTGGCAATTGGAGGTACTTTTTCTTTCTTCTGCTTGAAGTATCAATCGAAAGATGGTCTTCTAGCTTTACCTACATGGCAAGAGAAAAATCTAAGGCGAAGTGAGAAATGTCCTGCGCAAACTATTTTTATCAAGTTCTCTTTCTCTTTGTTTTGTCACTTAACTTTGTTTCCTTACCAGGCATTTGGTTTAGTCCGTATTGATTTTTGAAATTTGCAAGCTCGTCGAAAAATATATGATAAAGGAGTATAGTTTCCTCATTCTCCCTCATGATAAGGGCCTCATCCTCAAAATTTGAGGAACAAAAGATAAATCACTCAGACTTATTGGTGTTCGGATAAAAAATTTTCGCAGTACGAACTTGTATGGATGATTGTATATTTTTTCCTGAATTTTGTGTGTTACGAGTATTCCCCAAAAATCTATCCTTTTTTTTCTTTAAAGAAACTCTCTTGAAATTGGACTTTTTCGTGGTATACATTTTTTTTTCTAAAACCGTAAATAAGGATGTGAATTATATGCTTTCAGATTCAGCATTGCCAATGATTTAGAATCGATGTAATTTCATTTTTTTTTGCTTATTGTTGTACATTTTGGTGTTAAACACAACTGAACTTGCTGGAAAATGGAGATCAAATCAAACTTATATGAGCAATTTTAGAGAAGGCCCCAGTGTACTCTTTATCTAAGGAGAGACTCCGTCAATAAAGCAATTTTCTTTGTTTTTGTGGTACATCATGAAATATATACTTCCGCGCGAGCAGCAGCAGTCTAAACTATTGGAAGAGTGTTTATCTACAGAATCTGTGATTTTTCTGTGTTCCATTAGTCTTTAAATTCTTGTATTGAATTATATATAGGTTAGTCTCCTCCATTATTTTTGTACTAGTTAATTTATACGCGCTTCGCGCGATTTTATATATGTGTTGTTAAAACGGATTAAGAATCCAAAGATTAAATATATAGTGCAAGATATACATATAAAAAATTAAATGTAAGGATATGTTAAAACAACCACGCAGATAACCCTTTTTCGATTTTATTCCTTTTACCATCTAAATGAAGAACTATTATAAAATGGGCATATCTAAGTACTAATTTTTGGTAATGCCCTCAATTAACTTCTTCATAATATAATTTTTCCCTGTGCTCCGCTGAAATGTCCAAGTAATTAACCTTCCATTGATTTATTGAGCGAATAATTTTAACAACTTCTTTGAAAGTGGAAAAATACTTCATATTGCCTGCAAAAAATACTGACATAGGAGATAAAAGGTATCCCAGATTGTAATGTAAATATTCTTAATTGAATATAAATATATTAATTCCAAGTCTAGAGAAATAACCAAAAATCAAAGTATTACTTTTTTCATGCATAATGCACAATATATTAATATATTATGCTTCTCTCACGACACATAAAATTCATGATAAAATGTCACTATTCTTTAAATAACGTCTAAATGCAAACATCATTCTTCCCCTATTAGTTCAAGAATATTTTAAAATATTAGTATAAACCTAAGACATATCTTTCAATCTTAAACAAAAATATTCAACATATTTTCATGTACATAATTATCCAAGCTAATTGTGTATGTCAATCAATAAAATTTCATTTGGTAACAGAGGTGACAAATATAACCACTAACCATATGATATTACTATTATGCATGAAGTTTAAATTGTGCAATACAGATTTTAAAGAAGTTAAGTCATAGTAGGTAAGATAGGAAAAACTTTAACTCAAGTAGTAATCGATTGAACACGTTGATGCCGCCAATCGTTCCATTATCTCCAAACAATAGTTGACGTAGCCAATCTCTTGCCAAGCATCGTTACAGAATCTCCCCTCTTTTATTTTTTTAGTGAAATGCTTTATATCATATATTTCACACATGAAAATAACTCTAGATTACTTCATACACACAAATATGATATATATATTTACTCTAACATTAACTTTTGTAGATACTAACTTTTGTTGTCGCTTTTGTTTTTCACTAATTGCTTTAACGTGATGACTATTATCATATCAAGGTTAAAATCGTTGCCTTACTTCGTCTGATGCCTGAGTATCATCTCACATATCCCACATGGAAGATTACAACAAACACACAAGATATCCTGCAAAATGATCTTCTTTGAATTGTCCCAAACTCGAGCACCATTATCGCCGCTTCACTTGGGAACATATCAATTCCTTCCCTGAGGTTTTATCCATGCTCAAAAATTAAAAGTTGAATTCCTTGATTTCTTCTAATACAAAAGACAATCCAACAGGAAGAAGAAGTTTGGGGAGTAGCAAAAGACTTTTAATTAAGATTATGGAATATGTTTATATTTCTCACGTAAAGAATGGGCAGGCAATTGAGATTTAAAATGATAAGCATTTGTTTTATAAAACAAACGGTTACTAAACTAAATGTTGTGTCAAATTGAAAGGGGTTAGTTATTATAGTAACAGGCACAACCATTTGAAGAGTCACTTCTTTCTTCTTCTTTTAAAAAAAAACAGCATATAAATGGGGAAAATTGGAAACAATAACAAAAAGATTGAGAAAAAAAATAAATGGAATTCCTAATTTATAATAGTGCCACATCACTGCGCCAATGTCCCTCAATTATATAGATATATAGATTTTTCTGTATCAATTGTCACCCCCCTTTCCCCCTTCTTTTTTTTTTCCATAAAATAAAAAAATCAATACACGGTATTATAAAGTGAAAATTATTTGCTCTCTGCTTACCGCATGACTGTAATTCTTGTCTGCCGTAATTTTTCGAAGACACTAAAGAGAATGACGGTATCAAGCCAATGTTTTGGTTTTCATGTTTAGTCAGATGCGTTTGTCGACAATATAATGTAAGAAAAATACTTCTACTTTGATTTAAATCTTTTTTGTCGGTATATAACATGAATTGATATATTAAAATTGTAGCTTAATTATAGCAATTTTATTCTGTATCACTTAGGTGTTGAATTCCAATTAGAGTACCTTTAAGAAAAGTGCTCTATATATGTTTCATTGACTAGTATATCCTTTTTAATTGGTTAATATATATATATATATATATGAAATGACGAAAAAAATAATTGAAATGCTAGAATTGAGGCGTAAGAGATAGAATGATACAGAATTTCAAAAGAGCAGAGAGACAAGGAAATAAAGTCCACCCTAAATGAAAAGGAGCTTCCTTAAAAGCCGAAGCTATTTCATAAACCATCAGACGTGAATGTAGCGAAGACTTCTAATTTACCTTCTTTCACCATTCATGTGTCGACCTCACTTCAAAAGTTAAAAGAAAACCAAAAAGCCCCAAACTTTAAGTCCCGTGTTTAAATTTCAGCTGAGTTAAAAATACAAGGTGATTTCTTCTCATATATTTAAATTTAAGTCTCGTGATTTCTTCTCATATATATTTAGCACCTGTATTGGTGGAAGATAGCTGACACCTTATGAAATTAGTCGAGATGCGTACATGACTATTATTAAAAAAGAAGAAGGTCCAAACTATAAAAGAAACAGTTTCCAGCCAACAGTATGCTGCTTGATTATTGTACATATCATATGACCTCAGGGAGTGGAAGTACGGCATGGGCTTTAGGGATAGGGGTGGGTTGGCAAGTTGGGTTGAGGGGAGGGGGAGGGGGGTGGAGGGGGCAGAAGGCACATAATTTCATGGAAATGCAGAGCATGTGTTTCTCCACATAGCCATCATTATTCAATATCCATTACCACAACCTTTTTCTGCCTGCCTACATACTGTCCATAATGTGTTGTGTGCATTGTCTCAACACAACCCCACTGTGTTTCACTGTCTTTTTACCCACTTGCTCCTGTCAACCCCTTACTCTCTATAGTTGAGTATTCAGCGTTTAGTAATGATAATTCAATATGTCAGTGTAATTGTTTTAAGTACTATATTAGACGTATATGATTATGGACTCACATTTCACATATTACTCCCTCGGCCGTTCCGTAATAAGTGATCTTTTGACCTTTTTATTTTGGTCTAAAATAAGTGTTCTTTTACATAGTCAAGACGGAATTAATCTTATTTTTTTAAAATTTGACCTTGTTTACATATCTCAATGTGTCAAGGTAACAATATGCAAATTTTAATTAAGGATAGTTTAGTGAAAGCATCTTTTTTTCTCTCTAGAAGTTAGTATTTTCTTAAGGGGTGTGCCAAAGGCAAAAGAAATTACTACTTATTGTGGATCGTAGAGAGTATATTTTTTGAGAAAAATTCATCCCCATATACATTGTTCACGGGTTTGAGCGTGAAATCAGCCACCGATGCTTGTATCATGATAGGCTGTCTACATCACACTCTCTAATAGTGGTCCTTCTCAAGACCCTGCATGAACACAAGATCTTTTATGCAACGAGCTGACCTTTTATATACATTTTTCAAAAGGAAGAAACTTCATGAACTTGCCCTTAGCTTTACCTTTTTCTTTAACTTAAGAGAAGTATGGATTTGATATTAGATTGTTCCTTTAATTTTCCGGCAACTTTGTCCTAATGCAATTTTCTTGTCGTAACATCTCACTGTATTTTCCTAATAATGGAGACTAAGATGCGACAGATGGATTAGATTTGGGGTCAATGAGCTAAGTGGGATTAATTCATGAACATAGGTTTGCTTTCTATTACGGACTGACTAGGTGGAATGAACGTAGTCACATGCCTTCCTACTACAATCAGCTCTTTCAATAACAACATCTTTATATAATTATACTTCATTATAAAAGTCAAACTTTTTCGGAATCAATTTTTATGTTATGTTATATATATTTTCTATAACAACACTTCGCTATAACAACAAAAAACTTATTCGGAACAAACGAGACTATTGTAGAAAGAGTTGACAGACAATTTCTTCTATTATTATTGAATTAATGTTGCATAAGAACGTGCTGCCTATTTGTATTTTCTTTTTTCAAATTAATGTCCAATTGGCTTTGAGGTTTATACATGAGACAAAAAGGAAAATACATGATAAATTAAGAATGTTCCATGTGATTATTTGCAATGACGTTCGATGGTTGTTTCTTTCCTCCTCCTTGTGTTATATGCCATTTCTATTGAATTGTTTATTTGAATTACTGGGCTGTTTGATTCGACTTACTTTACTTGATTTAATCAGTTAGAACTAATACTTGAATATTTTACATTACAAGCACTTGCTCCAAAAGAACTTATAATTTCAAATTTAAACTGTTTTTACAATAATAAAAGAGCATACATTAGCATATATATTAGTATTTTTTTCCCCTCAAAAAAGTACTTTAAAAAAAATTTAAGTTGTTTGACCAAGACGGAAAAGTACTTTCGGCCAGCAGCAGAAGCAATTTTTCTGCTTTTGGGAAGAAGCAGAAAATTCTAGCTTCATCCAAAAAGCAGAAGTAGAAGCAAAAAATTAATTTATTCAAGACAAAACTATCTGTTTACCTCGAAATACGAGTAACAATTAAATTTGTAATGTGGTTATAAGGATATGTGATCTAATTCAATGCTAATTATTGGCAAATAACTAAGAAAATAAGTGATTTAAACGATTTATATGGATTGCAAGTTGTCGATCTCGATCTGGATTAGACTCGAGAACAGTTGTCAAGGACAGTAAGAACAACAACAATAATATGAACAACTCAAATATGAAGAGCTAGCAGTAAATAATGAGTGTTTGTATCCAACAACATAAGTGAGAACTTGTATACGATGATAGTTGTGATGATGATGATCCCCAATAAATGAATAACGTTCCTCTTTATATAGTAGAGTAATCCTAAATAAGGAATGATTCTAATTGCGGAAGTAAAATATATGATTGGCATTATTAGCCGCTAATAGCTATGCTGACCCCGAGATACCCGCCGAGATTGATGATTGAGTGCGGATATCTCGTGATTTTGTTATCGTAGTGTCGACCTAGTCTGATCCCGATCCATCGGTTTATACATTCCTCGAGCCCGAACTCATTTCGATGCAAGTTTGCTCTCAAGGTATGCCCTCAAGCCCGTATAATCGAGTCTCTCGATTTTACCATACACAAATAGTGTGATGACCCAAAAGGTCATCCTAAGTAATTCTAGCTAAATCTGTGTTCCGAGGCCCCGAAAGCCTCCGTTAATCTTACCTCGATACGCGCGTGCATCCCGGGCATGTAGCCGGAAAGTCTTTATGTTGAAATTTGATGAAAATGGAATTTTATGATAATTAAATGAATAAAGTTGACTTTGGTCAACATTTTTGGTAAACGGACCCGGACCCGTGATTTGACGGTCCCAGAGGGTCCGTAGGAATATATGGGACTTGGGCGTATGCCCGTAATCGTATTCCGAGGTCCCAAGCCCGAGAAATAAATTTTTAAAGAAAATGTTTTTCTGAAAATAATGAAGGATTTTGAAAATGAATAATTAAGTGAAAACCATGTTACCGGGCCCGTATTATGATTCCGGAGCCCGAAACAGGTTTATTATATGTTATTTGTCTTATCTTTGAAGTTTGGTGTAAAACGGACTTGGAATGACGTATTTCAGATCAAAATTGGAAAAGTTAAGCTTTATGAAGTTTTAAGAAAATTCTATGAGTTTTAAGGTTTAATTCCTTTTTTTGATGATATTTTGGTGATTTAAAAGCTTGAATAAGTCCGTAGGATGTTTTGGGAGTTGTGTGTATTTTTTATTTTGAGACCCGAGGGCTCGGGTGAGTTTCGGGTAGCTAACGGGGTGTGAAATGCATGAAAAATCTGGTTTTTTCTTCAACTTGCTGGTGTCCAGGTATTTACTCTATGCGAACACACCCAAGGGGATGCAAACGCATAGAGTAAAAGTGGGGTCTGGGGGAGCTGGGTAATTTGTGCTATGCGAACGCACCCAGTGTGGTGCGAACGCGGAGGGCTGTGGGATCAAAGCTGTGCGAACGCACTCTAGCAGGTGCGGACGCGGAGGGTAGTTGAGGCGGGGCAGTGCGAACGCGGGCAAGGGGGTGAGTCCGCACTAGGTAAGGTAGGTCCTGGGTGGGGGAGCGGTATTTGACCTGTGCGAACGCGACTATTGGCCCGCGAACGCATAGGTCTGTTTGGTCAAACC
>ML261980.1:2340-12498 GCA_005239495.1 Nicotiana undulata
CTAGCCAGCAGCAGCGGTATCAGGAGACTCGAGGTATAATCTGCAGCGTCCGCAGATCTTCGAGTCCCCTTCCTATCTTGCAGTTGTAGTACTTGTAGATGAAACTATACGGTCTTTTCTATCCAGTTGTACTTATTGAGCAGTAGAGTAGCTTGTGATGTATTGTGATATTCTGGGTTCTGGGTAAAGTAACTGTTAATGCCGAGCGGCGTCGACTTTAGTATGATTTATTTCACTTACTATTATTTTACCTGTTTTATTTAAATTTCGCTTAATTAATAGGCTTACCTAGTCGTCTAGACTAGGTGCCGTCACGAGACCCAGTCGGAGGGAGAATTGGGTCGCGACAAAAAGAAACTACATTTAGGAAATTAAATATTGACAACATAAAAAGTTTTATTCAAAATATGGACTTCATAAAAAGAAATACATTTATTCTTATAATTTTTCCCAATAATAGGTCTTTAGTTATGATGCTCAAAGAAGTCTCCAGCTTCTAAATGAGTAATTCATTTTTATAGGCAAGGTTTGCTTCAACTTTATCATGATTATTCATAGGGCCCGCTTCAACATCATTTTGAAAAGTCAAGTGAGTCTCAACCTTATTTTGTTTTCCTTTTATAGATGCTTGATAAAGTTTGACAAAATTTGCAGGTGTACGACAAATTCGTGCCCAATGATTTTTCATACCACATCGACGACAAAAATTACCTTTTCCCTTTGAAGAATTATTCAGAGAACCCTTATTGTTCTCTTATTTATAACGACCACTACCATGACGATTATTATTTTACCCCTTGCCACGACCACATATATTTATACGGCCACGATAATTATTTTGTCTTCTTTCAGACTTTGGATCTATAGTTCCCATACTCGCTTTTGGAAATGGAGCTGATCCAGTGGGGCGGGCTTCGTGATTTTTTATTAAAAGGGCAATATGTTGTTCAACCACCAAAATTCATGAAATTAACTCAGAATATTTCTTAAAGCCCTTTTCACGGTATTGCTGTTGTAACACCATATTTGAGGCATGCAAAGTGGAAAGAGTCTTTTTCAACATGTCCTCATCATTCATAGGTTCCCCACATAATTTTAGTTGGAAAATTATTCTATATAAAATAAAATTATATTCACTTATGATCTTATAATCTTGTAGTCGTAAGTGCATCAATTCACGACGAGCTTTTGGCAATACCGTGGCCTTTAGGCGGTCATATCGTTCCTTCAAACTAATCCATAATTGAAATGGATTTTCAAGGTTAAATATTAACTTTTTAACCCTTTGTCGATATGATGGCGAAGAAAAATCATGACTTTCGCCTTATCTTGACTTGATGCTTCATTTCCTTCTTTAATAGTGTCACCAAGACTTTTAGCGTCAAGGTGAATTTCAGCATCAAGTACCCATGGTAAATAGTTATTCCAAGAGATGTCAAGTACCATAAATTCAAGCTTTGACAAATTCAACATAGTGAAAAATATCATAGAAATAAGTGAATTAGAATAATACGAATTATTATCAATGAAAAATTCAGTGTAGGCATAATTATGTATTAATATTCTACATGTATAATTGTCAAACAAATAATTATGTGCAGTGCGATGATAAATTAGTGTTTCATATTATCCACAAAAACTTTAGACATGTAAGTACATTTTCATAGAATAAATAAGCTGAATTAATATGTACTAATGTAATTTTGTTCTACTTAGAGTACGTTTTAATAAGCTAAGTACGCATTAAACAAGATGATATCAATTATGACAAATTTCAACATTCAATACGATTCATCTAATAGTTAAGTCGTTAATTTTAAGGAACATTAATTAGCTTGGACACTTAGGTGATAAATTTATTGAAGACACATTTAAACCTTTTGAAAAATTTGCAAGAATTCCTTCTAAATGCAAATTATGCTAGAATATCTAGATGCTGGCTTAATTAGTCTAATTATTGTAATTCAGTTTGATACTTATTTATTTATGTGTATGATTAAACTTCTTCGTAGTTTATATAATGAAATAACAATTTAACCGAAACTTATTATTTTCATACCAATGCAATTATTATAATCATATTCAAAACAAGTTATGCATATAGTAATTAATTGCATGTTAAAGAGGATCCTAATAAAAACGTTATAAACATAGGAATGTATACCTGAATCGGAAAAGAAACTGACTAATTGTTTTAGGAAGAAGATAAAATTCGGATGAAGCAGATAACCTCAGTTGGTTAGAACCTCGTGCTCATAACGTATTAAGAAATGGAAGCAAAATAGAACAATATACTAATTGAGACAAAATAAATATGAGGGAAAACGATTTTGTTATTTCTTTTCTTGGTATGTTTTTTTAAGGTCAAAAGTTCCTTAATTATAAAGCTACAAATACATTCAAAGGTTATAAGTTAATGTACTTCTTAACTAATTACATGAATACAAAATGACATACAAATACATTCATCTCACTCACATGTATTCAATCTCATTTATAACAAAAGTTAGAATTTGTTGCAAATATTTGATCAAAGACCAAACGTGCTCATTTTGAAACTTAGAGAATGAAAAACGTTCAGGAATATACTTGAGGAATTATTTTAAACTTATCCTAAAGCTAAGGACCATTGTCATTTTCTCCCAAATAAACATCACCTGTTTTCTTTCAGGGAGAGCGGGCTGCCAGAATTGATTTTAGACTTCGAAGAGAGGGGGTTTAAGCCTAAACCCTAAAACAAGCTGAGATGGAGTCTTCTTCTCCGACTGGGAGTAAAAGGAAGCAACCGGAGGAGGATAACTCCGACGTGAACTCAGTCCAGAAGCTAAATTCATCCTCCTCAAAGAGAGTCACTTTAGCTCGAACCTGCGTTCACGAGGTAGCAGTTCCAACTAATTACACTTCAACCAACGACGACACAGTCCATGGAACCCTCTCAAACCCTTCGTATAACGGTGAAATGGCAAAAACCTACCCGTTTAAGCTAGACCCATTCCAGGAAGTATCCGTCGCGTGCTTAGAACGTAAAGAATCCGTCCTAGTATCCGCACATACCTCCGCTGGGAAAACAGCTGTTGCCGAGTACGCAATCGCAATGGCATTTAGGGATAAGCAAAGAGTTATTTACACTTCACCTTTAAAAGCATTGAGCAATCAGAAGTACAGGGAGTTAAGCCACGAGTTTTCTGATGTTGGTTTAATGACGGGTGACGTCACGCTTTCGCCAAATGCAAGTTGTTTGGTGATGACAACGGAGATTTTAAGGGGTATGCTTTATAGAGGTTCAGAGGTAATAAAGGAAGTAGCTTGGGTTATATTTGATGAGATACATTACATGAAAGATCGTGAGAGAGGGGTAGTTTGGGAAGAGAGTATTATATTCTTGCCACCGGCTATTAAGATGGTGTTCCTTTCGGCTACCATGTCGAATGCTACTCAGTTTGCTGAATGGATTTGTAATATTCATAAGCAGCCTTGTCATGTGGTGTATACCGATTTTCGGCCTACCCCTTTGCAGCATTATATGTTCCCTGTGGGTGGTTCTGGATTGTATCTTGTGGTGGATGAGAATGAGCAGTTTAGGGAGGACAATTTTGTTAAGATGCAGGATAGTCTTGCAAAACAGAAATTGGGGGAAAATAAGAGTACTGCAAATGCTGCTAAGGTTAGAGGTAGAATTGCTAGAGGTGGCTCTTCTTCTGGTGTATCGGATATCTACAAAATTGTCAAGGTATGTGTAGTCTGGTCTTTAGATGATATGATACTCTCTTGTTTTTTCTTTTAATTCTTTCTTTGTTCTATAATTTTTTTTGATGATATGTAGATTTTTTCCCCATAACAGTGTTGTTACAAAATTAAGCTTGTTTCATGAGTGATGCTATGCTCTTCAGAGAAATTTGTGCTTCTAACGATGACGTGTCCAAGTTCTTTTTATGTTAACTTCAAGGAGTTAGATTAATATCAGTATTATAGTATATTAGATGTTAAAATTAGTTATTTTAATTGCAATTTGATTATCATAGTACTAAATTCATATGTATGATATTTTTAAATTTTCTTTAGTGCGCTCCACTTCTCGCTTTTCCCTTCAAGCCCCATGGACCTTGTTGCTCTGTTGCGCTTATGGCACTGTGTCGTAATGCATTTCCCTTTATGGCTGCTTTAATCATTTACTGTAACAATGTTGATGCCTCATATCACTGAAGCAATTGATTCTTTCTAGATGACCATGGAAAAGAAGTTTCAGCCAGTCATTGTGTTCAGTTTTAGTAGAAGAGAATGTGAACAACATGCAATGTCTCTGCTCAAGCTTGATTTTAATACTGAAGAGGAGAAGGAAGTAGTGAATGAGGTTTTCCGTAATGCAATGGATTGCTTGAGCGAGGAAGATAGAAGCTTACCAGCTATTGAATTGATGTTGCCCCTACTTCAGCGTGGAATTGCTGTTCACCATTCTGGCCTGCTTCCTGTTATCAAGGAAATTGTGGAACTTCTCTTCCAAGAAGGACTCATAAAGGCTCTTTTTGCAACAGAGACAGTAATGACTTTTCTTTTAATATTTTGCGGGTCTTTTTATCTTGTGCAGTTAAACACCCCTGATGATTTTTTCTTCTTTGTTGTTTTTCCTTCTAATGTTTTGATAGTTTGCCATGGGGCTAAACATGCCTGCAAAAACTGTTGTCTTTACCAATGTAAAGAAATGGGATGGTGATAGTCATCGTTACATTGGATCTGGGGAGTATATACAGGTGAGTCAGAATTGCCCATATAACATGACATAAGAGCCCATATAACATGACTTAAAATCATTTTCATTTCGGTTTAAATCATTTTCATTTCGGTTCTTGATTCTTCATATTCTCCACTCTTTCATGTAGATGAGTGGAAGAGCAGGACGCCGTGGCAAAGATGACCGTGGTATTTGTATTATCATGATTGAAGAGCAGGTAAGTTGGTAGTAATATTCTCACTTGAAGTGTATCTTGTACATAACTGTTATTGCCTTCTTGAAATGTATGTTTTTTGTTTGCCACTAAAGCATATGCAAACTATGTAGTTAAGTATGTCTAAGGCATCTTATGTATTCTTCTTGGCTGTTTAGATCAATGGCTTATGTAGTGTTTGATGATTTCAGATGGAGATGAATAGCCTCAAGGACATGGTATTGGGTAAACCAGCTCCATTAGTCAGCACATTTAGGCTGAGTTACTACACAATTTTGAATTTAATGAGTCATGCCCAAGGCCAATTTACTGCTGAGCATGTTATCAAAAACTCATTTCACCAGTTTCAGTATGAAAAGGTTTTCTCTTTGTCTAAGTCCATTTTTTCTTTGACTACGTTATATGTAATGACTGTTAGTTTCTTTTTGTTAGGCGTTACCTGACATTGGGAAGAAGGTCTCTAAGCTGGAAGAAGAAGCTGCGATGCTCGATGCATCCGGGGAGGTCATAAAGTTGTTATCTTGGTATTTACATGTATATTCTTATGCCATATATCCTGAACTTGCTTCTCTCTACTTGTAGGATGAGGTTGCAGAATATCATAAACTAAAACTTGAGATAGCACAACGTGAAAAAAAACTTATGGCTGAAATAACACGGCCTGAAAGGGTTCTCCATTTTCTTCTTCCTGGTAGGCTGGTAAGTGGCGAGAGAAGCATCTCTATTCTCTGCTGCATTTTTGTGAGGGTATTGAGCTCTGATTAGTCTGGACATATGTTGCATTACTCTATTTTTGACCTCATGTATGATTTCGTTGCCATGTACCCAGAAATTTTCTTTTGACATTGCTCTGTGCCTCACCTTTATTTGTGAGTGCACGTGAATCTATCTGTCACATCTTTGAAAGCTCACAAAGACATAACTTTTAACTGATTACTGTTAATACCTAAACCTCGTTGTGAGGGTACTCTTATCCAATTTGAGACGAGTTGTAATCCTCTTCTATTTCCTTCTGCAACTTGAACTTTAGATATTTCTTTTAGTTTCTTGCCCTTTTTTTTTGGGTCAGTAATTTCTTGCTCTCTTTCTAACTTTACTATTGTGAATTGTTCTGATTGGGTTAGTTTCTATTGCTCCTTACCTATCAAAATAGATAAAGGATGCTATTTTCTAAAGATGTCATGTGATTGCTGCGAGTCTCCCACTTAGCCACTGCACTCATCATGGATCCCATGCGGGTGCTTGTTTATGCTATAGATCGCTTTTGCAATCTTTTATTTGTTTTTTATTCGTATTTTCGCGCCTATATGACGATACTCACCGTATTGGCGTGGGGTGGTCTTGGGGGTTTGTGTGATAAAAATGTGCCACCAAGATTTAAGCGCAAATTTTATAGAGTTGTATTATCCGCTTCCATTACCCTATTGCTTGTTGTTGCTATTGTTTGTTGATTTCATTAACTGTTCCTTGAGCCGAGGGTCTACCGGAAACAACATTTCTATCTTCGTAAGGTAGGGGTAAGGTCTGTGTACACAGTACCCTCCCCAAACCCCACTTGTGGGATTACACTAGGTTTGTTGTTGTTATCTATTTGTATTATCTGGTAATGCATTCACTTAATATCTTTTTTACTTTCCCCATTAGACGGCTCATCTTAGTGTGTAGATTGCATTGGTGATTGCAGGTGAAGGTATGGGAAGGTGGAAAAGATTGGGGTTGGGGTGTTGTAGTCAATGTGGTGAAGAAGCCTCCAGCACCGTCAGGTTCTTTGCCTGCTGCGCTCTCTGCTTCACGGGGCACTGGCTATATTGTTGATACCCTACTTCATTGCTCTCTTGGTTCTGGTGAAAATGGTTCTCAACCCAAACCACGTCCTACTCGTCCAGGGGAGAAGGGAGAAATGCATGTGGTGAGTACATACTTTTGTAATAATCGTTCGTTTATTACAACTTAATTAGAACATGACTTTATTCCTGAGTATGTTTCCAAATTTTAGGTTCCTGTTCAATTGCCCCTGATTTCTTCCCTCAGTAAGCTTAGAATATCTGTTCCTGCGGATCTTCGGCCATTGGAAGCAAGGCAAAGCATCCTGCTTGCTGTACAGGAGCTTCAGAAGCGTTTTCCTCAAGGCCTCCCAAAGCTTAACCCTGTAAAGGTAGGAATTATATTACTGCTTTGGATTGGAAATTTGCCATTTTTTATATGGAACTAGGCCATTTTTATTACGAAGCATATGTTGGTAAAAGCCAAACTTAATGTTGAGAGAAGATTAGAATCTTAATGGATGGTATTCTTTTTGGTTAGTTGTTCTGATATATTTATCGGTTGCCTGAAAATTCTGTCATTAGATATTGTCGGTCATGTTATCATGCAGGGCTATTGGTCAAAAATCATAAATTAGTGTCACTTATAGGAAACTGGAGCCATGTGTAGTCCAGCACTCCATCTGTATTTTACTTGTTCCTTAACAAACAAAGGGAGCTATATGCACGTCGTGTTTGATGTGTACCCTATATGATTGTAGTCAAGGCTACCTTCTTACTTCTTAGGGACTTTTTTTAATAGCTGATACACATTTCTCTCAGAAATAGGAGAGCTTTTGAGGGGATTGAGTCTACTTTTTCACATCTTAAGAATAGTCTTTTATCTTTGATCGTTTTTTGGTGCACTCATATAACCCACATTTGTATAGAAGATTGGGCGTCTTTTGTAGAGAATCGTGTTCTGATGTAAATTCTTTACTTTTTGGTATACTTCCTGTATACGGTAGTTCTCTCCCTTTTGATTAATACAATTTACCTTATCAAAAAAAATAAAAAGGGAAAAAATAGAGGAAGAAAGTGCAAGAAAGGTGATGTATCTTTGGTCAGCTGATTGTACTATCATTATCATGTTATCGTCATCCATTCTGTATTATAGCTCCATTCTAGTGTCCTTCTATAGCTTGTTGAGAATAACCATTCATACTTTCTCCGGCATTCATCTTATGCTGGTCAGGATTCTGAATTTACGATTCATGTAATCTCACATGAGTTTAGTGTCATATCCAGCTATAATATTTTCTTCTGTTTGGGTCAAGTATAAAGAAGGTTTGCTGGTTGTCAAATGAACGTTACAAAAAATGTAGTAGTATACTTCTTCAACTTCAAACTACTGATCATGATAACTTTGTTGCTGCTTTTCCGGATTGCTACCATTGTAGGACATGGGTTTCGAAGATCCCGAATTCGTTGATATAGTGAACCAGATTGAAGAACTAGAGAAAAAATTGTTTGCTCACCCACTGCACAAGGTACGAGAAGAAGTTTATTTTGAATAATCTGTTTAGAACTTGAGGATGCATGAAATATAGAAACATTTGCTTCTATGCTTTTGATGATGGTTTAATTATTGTTGCTACTTTTACACATGATGTTGCACACATGGGCAGTCACAAGACGAACATCAACTTAAGAGTTTCCAGAGAAAGGCAGAAGTGAACCATGAAATTCAACAACTCAAGTCAAAAATGCGTGATTCACAGGTAAATTTCTGATGTGTCATGAATCATTCAATCAAGTACCCCATCCCAAACTAGTTAGTTTTTGCTTCAAGAGTCCTCTATATCTATCCCACTCTCGTGTTTTTTTTCTTTAGCTTTTATTTGTTTTTTTTTTCTTATATTAATTTGTTAGGGTCACTTTCTGATCCAGCTTTTCTATTCAAGATTGGCTTTCTCTTTTTATCTAAAAGGTTTAGGATGTTATCTTCTGAACATTTTATATCTTGTGGAACATTTTTGCTCTCACTCTTCTCAAGTTTTCTTCTATGCTATTATGATACTCTTTTTAGTTTCAAGATGTTATATATCTGACCTCACTTACAGTGATCCTTGGAGTTTGCTGTTACTTTTTAGCACTTCACTGGATTTTGTCAATTTATCTATATAATACGAAATTGATGATTTTTCAGCTTCAAAAATTTCGGGATGAACTTAGAAACCGTTCCCAAGTCCTGAAGAAGCTGGGTCACATAGATGCTGATGGTGTCGTGCAGTTGAAGGGACGAGCAGCCTGCTTGATAGACACCGGGGATGAACTTCTTGTGACTGAACTGATGTGTAATGGTAATGTGACTGCTGTCCCTTATGAGCATGCAGTCTAACTACTTTGGACTTAATTTGGGGTGGAATTGGGATCAATGTGTATGGTTTGGAAAAGCATAAAGACGATACAGCTCTCACTCTTAAGCTAAAAAACCGAAGAGTTCAAACTAAACCGCGGTATGGGCTGCCTGGGTTAGTGTTTTTGCGACCTGAGGATCTATATACAACCACGATAGCTGCACTGGAACTAAAATTAAAAATAACTAATCCTTTTTTTTCTTTTTAATTGTCCAGTAGTCTCGTATGTCTATAGGTTACTTTTGTCCCGTGGTTGCTTTAGCTTTCCTTGGGCATCTGGCCCTTTATAAGATGCTTATCTTCTGTTTGACACTTCCACGCTTTGCCGCTTTGGATGCATAGTACTCCTACAATGGTGCTAAAAGTAGCTACGCATCACTGATATATGATTCTGAATTATCTTTGTTTTGCTAGGTATGTTCAACAATCTTGATCATCATCAAACTGCGGCTCTGGCAAGTTGCTTTATCCCAGGAGACAAATCAAACGAACAAATAAATTTAAGAGCTGAGCTTGCTGGACCATTGCAACAACTACAAGATAATGCAAGAAGAATAGCAGAGGTCAGTCTAATAAGGGTCTTGGTCTTCAATCTTTGTACGTCAGAAGCACAACTAAAAACTCTCTGTGTTTGCAGATTCAACGTGAGTGCAAGTTGGAGATAAACGTTGAAGAATATGTTGAGGCGTCAGTACGACCATTCTTGATGGATGTCATCTATTGTTGGTCAAAGGTGACTAAAGCTTCAATTGCCACGTGTTGCTCAATTCCATGCTTGAATTAGAGATCAATACTAGAAGTTCATCTTTATGTCCGTACTTTACTATCATAGATTTGTATTCTTGTTTGTTTTTCTTCTGCAAGTCAACTCTAAAGGCGCTTACGATTGAAACTAGGTTTCCTTGCTTCAAGCCAAAGAAACTACCATCTAATGAGCATCATCTTCCTGCAACCAGTGCCTTCCAAGCTCCTGTATTTTTTTTCGTTTTCTGTAACTGACGGGTGAAAACTGGTTCTATTTAAAATCATACCTTTTTTTTTTTTTTTTTTTTT
>MDKH01119582.1:0-15474 GCA_005239495.1 Nicotiana undulata
CGCATATTCGACCGCATTTCACTTATTAAACTTGACTCATCTTTCTATTGCGGTATGCGATCTACTGGGTTCGAAATGCGACTCGCATGTTGCATATGCGATCGCATTCGGCCATTGCTCCCCTCTTTTCTCTTCTTTACTCTCTTTTTGCTCAATTTCACTCCAATTTGACCTTAACCACTTCATGGCATCATTTTCCTGCAAATAGAGCAATTATACACTGATAGTAACCTCAAATACCCATTGAGCAGCACAAAATCTACTGAAAAGAGGCTAAAATGAGTGGTAAAATTGCCACTCATCAGAGAGGCCTCAATTAAAAGCTCCAAAGTCGGCCAAGAGGAAGCTTTTAAGGTCTTATCAACTCATTTATTTCTCCCATCTTTCAGACCAAGAAAACCAAAGTGAACCCCGGCAACTCCTCCCCAAAAATCCCACACAACCCCTAGGTTATTTCGGGTGTTACGATATGATTCTAGTGTCGAAAAGCCCGGGCGCTTGCTAGTATCTATTCTCCTTCATGTAGCTGCGTTGGGGGACTGATTTTGTATGAAGAAGGGCTAGGTTTCTTGCCTTCTACTCTGTCCAAGGTAAATCTATGCTTCTCCATCCATTATCTAGGATTGTACGAGTTGTAACTCGATCGTAAAGACTAGACCTAGCGAGTCTCGAAAGAGTGGTATACTGTTTGTTGTTGCGTCATAGTTGGCTGGTTGTGAACTTATTTTTAAGTTGAATTCATGGCTGGTTTATTGGATAAGAGGCTTAATTATGTACTTTTGGTTGTGTTGCTCAATTTGAAAGAAAAGACATGTCGAAACGTGTTTTGATAAACTGAAAAATTAATTTTGAGTTGCTGAACTTGTGGGACTGTTTTGTGGGTTGTTTCGTGTTGATTTTGGGTTGCCTATTTTGCTATTGTATTCATGGAGTTTGGAGTATAAAGGGTGTGGATAAACACCACATAATGTCAGGGTGGTTGGATGGTCGTTCGTCGTTACATTTTTAAGGTTATTTGACACTACTCTGGTTGCCGTTTTATGTATGAAGTGATTAGGGTGTGTGGGTTGTTTTGTGGTATATTGTCATGAATATAAGGTTGGAGAAAATGATGCAAGAATGTTGTTATTATTTTTTTCTTGGTGTTGTTGATGTATGGTATTGGAGGAGGGCCTTGTTAAGGGGAGATGCTGCCCAAATTTACGTAAACGAGCTACTAGTTTAAGTTGCGGACTTAGCCTTTACTCAGCACTGGTTTTGAATCGCATTATGTTGTGGTAGATTGAGTTGAGTTGTTTGAAGAATTGCTTGGAAGGTATTAAGGACTCAACAGAGTTAAGGTATGTTAAGGCTAAACCTTTCTTTCATTTTGGCATGATCCAGTAACTACATGTGTTTAATAACAAGACATAAAGAGAAGTTCATATTCCTGAATTTATGTACATTTTTCAAGTCTCATAAGTTACAGCATTCTCCTTTATCGGGACTTCATATTCAGTTTAGTTTTGTCTTCTTTCTGCTAAGAGAGCAGAGAGTCTATATATATATATATATATAGTGTTACAGTATTTTCACCACCATCGAGCTATAATCGATGGGTAGTCCCCTATTGGGAAACCTCTGATCAGATGGTGAGTTATATACCGAGCCTACTGTGGCCGAGCGCATATGAGCGAGTCCAGAATTGCCGAGATATAGAGCCTAGTGTGGTCGAGCGCCTATGAGCGAGCCTACTACGATAGAGCATTTACACATACCGAGCCTTATAAGGTCGGACAACTATTTTACTTACTATATTGAGAGAGTTCCGTCAGTATCACAGGTAAGTATATCTTCAGATTATCTTTGACTCCCAGTTACTTCCAGTTATTATATTATCAGTCCAGTTTCAACTTTCAGATATTATGTTGCCTTATATACTCGGTACATTATTTCGTATTGACGTCCCTATTGACAGGGACGCTGCATTTCATGCCTGCAGGTCCTCATTGACAGTTGGACAGACCCTCCCAACATACAAAGTCAAACATCAAGCTTGGTTGGTAATCTCCACTTCCTCGAAGTTACCAGGTCTATACCTTGGAGTCCATTTTCATATATACAGATTCGATGGTAGGTCGAGGCCTTGTCCCGACCATGGTACAGTTCAGTTATCTCTAGAGGCTTCTAGACGAGTCTTGTATATTTTGTATAGCAGTAGATATTCATGGAGGCTTCGTCGGCTTGCACAATTACATATATCAGCTTTTGGGTTTGTTTACCACGCATATGAAAGAGACATTATTTTCATATGATTCAGAATATGGCCTCACCAGCCTAAGCTGAGGGTTACCCCTCTAGAGTTCACAGTTACAGAGTGGTACGCTCGGGCCGAGTATGGTACCGGGTGCCGTCCACGCCTCTTCAGGTTTAGGGTGTGACAAGATGGCTCTCATGGAGTGTATCCAAGGTCGTCCTATGATGGTGTTGTAGATTGTGTCTTGGTTCATGATATGGAACGTTGTCTCTAGGGTGATGCCTTCGGCCAAGACAGGTAACATTATTTCTCCTGAGGTACGCTCAATTGCATTGTTAAAACCTGTCAGTGTTATGCAATGTGGTACTATGTTGTCCTCGAGTCTCATCTGTGCGAGAACTTGGGGGTGGATAATACACGCGCCGCTTCCATCATCTACCATTATTCTTTTTACATCAGTATCTAAAATTCGTAAGGTAATGACAAGATCATCAAGGTGAGGAAACGTCAAATTGTGGGTATCTGACTTATCGAAGATGATATTGTCTTCGAGGTCATCATACCGTTCATGGGTGATCGACCGCTTCAATTTATGCGTGGTGGTGAACTTCACGTGATTGATTGCTGCTTCGTCACCTCCACTAATGATCATTTGGATGGTGCGAGCGGGGGAGGGTGGCTTTGGAGGGCCTTGGTGTTGTTCTCGTCCGCGGCCGAAGTTGGATCTTCCTCGGTGACTCATCAGCTCATTTAGGTGTCCTTGGTTGAGCATGTTCACCACTTCTTGTCGCAAAGTTATATAGTCTTCGGTCTTGTGACCTCACTCCTGTTGGAACTCACAAAGGGCGTTCGACTTTCTGGTGTTTGGGTCGGACTTCATCTTTTGCGGCCACTTTACCTTCGGGTCGAGATTCTCTAGTGCGTACAATATTTCTGAAGAGGAAACACAAAAATTGTGAGCGGATAAGAGTGGAGGCATACCTTTTTCGTTTCATTGAGTCCCTGTATTTGGAGGGTACAAGCCTTCTGCATGGAGAGGAGATGGTGGGATAGCCGCTCTGACGTATGGTTGGTGTGTGTCCTAATTGGGACGTGGACATGAGTGGTCTCTTCAGCTATCATTGCGACGGTCTCTTCTTGACTCTGTTTGGACTGAAGTTAGCCGTTGAGTTGGGCCGTTGAGGTCGTCCCCGTCTGCTCTTACCTCGGCGCAATAAGCGTTATGGATTTCTTCCCAGGTGGTGGGGAGATATTTTATGAGTCTGCTCAACAATTTTCTGGTCGCCCTCGACCCATTCCTGTTTAACCCATTTTGGAAGGCTACCACAGTCATTCCTTCTGATACAGTTGGCAAGCTCATTCTAACTCTGTTGAATCGGGCGAGGAAGTCCCTGAGTCCTTCGCCAAGTGACTGTCAAATGACGAATATATTGTTCATTCTGGCCTCCGCCTACTAAGCCCCAGCGTGGGCGGTTACAAACTTATCGGCCATTTCCTCGAACGTTGTTATTGACTGTGGTGGTAGCTGTGAATACCATGTTAAGTCTCTCCCTGTTAGGGTTTTGCGAAACTTCTTCAGCAATACTGACGGTACATGTTCCTTTGAGTGGTCATTGCCCATCACTGTTGTGACATAATGAATGATGTGATCTTCAGGGTCTATTGTGTCGTCATATATTCTCAAATATGGTGGCATTTTGAAGGTCTTGGGTATGGAATGCGGGGTTGCCTCTTCGTTATACGGTTGTTTGACGAAGCGGCCGACGTCCCGTTTAGGCAGGAGTTTTGGTGCGCCTGGTATCTTGTCGACCCTTTCTTGATGCTCCTTCATCTGGTCGCGAAGTGCTTTGTTCTCATTTTCCATTTCTTCCATCTTCTTCAGTATGGCTACGAGTGCGCCATTTCCTGCATCGACAGTAGTGCTATTATTACCTACGGGCAGTGGGTGGGTTGCTCGTTAATGGCTGCTGCAGCATCCGCTTGTGCGGTGTTTTGACTTGCTCCTTGAGTGGATTTATCGAGGAAGTTGCTTAGTGTGCTAGTCACTCATGCTTCCAGTAGCTTTTTCACCGCTGGTGGTGCTTCTTCGGTTGTGGACGTGGAAGCCCCCTTTCGCGCGTGACGGTTACACTTCCATGAGGGAGAGGTGAACCCCTCCGCCCTAGCGTAATGCTTGGCGTTACATTTTCCTCGCCTTCTCCATCAACCTCGTTGATGATATTGATGAACTTGGTAATGATATCCGCTATGGCTTTTAGCCTTTCTTCTCCTTTTCCTGCCATTGTTAGTTCGTGCGAACAAAAAAAAAGATAACTTTTGTGCATGTGTTTTTTTTAGATCTAGCAGAAACTAAAGATTTTAACTAGAACCTCCCAACAGACGGCGCCTAATTGTTTTGTCAAAAAATATTAACCTTTTTCTTAAAACGGATTATCAGTAAAATAGGGGTGAGTCCAAGTTTAATATAATGACTACTAGATCTAGAGATTCTATGTATAATTGACGTTGAGTTGAGTACAATGATCTTCGATATAGACGATACCGTATTCAATGATTGTTGAAGGATGCAATAAATGCAGTGTAGTATAAATGCATATAATGGCAATAAATGTAACAAAAAGAAATTTTTCACCCAAATATTGAATGACTTGGATGAATTTTTCTCTGACAACAACGTGTAAATATAGGAAATGGGGAGAACATGAGAGCCTTGGATCTAGTGAGCCAAAAGGTGTATTTAGAACAAGAGAATCAGTGGAAAAGACAAGCTTTGTATATTCCTTTTAGTCAACTTTACAATTGTGTTCTTGTCAGAAAGTTCAAGATCCCCCATTTGTTCTTTCTCCTTTTCTATTTATAGGGGATACTCCTGAGAACCCCTAAAAAGGTACAATTGAAGGAAGAATCGTAGGAATATTCCTCTGTTGAGCCCTAAACTTATGCTACCGTTATTTGCACGTTCCCAGCTCGACCTCGGTGTTACCCCTCCTAAAAGTAACTCTTCGTCACTAAATCATGGTCGGCTGAAATATCAACCTCGTCCGTTACAACTTTTAGGCAATTCAAATTTCTACCAATACACTCATATGAATTTTGCTCGAGAGAATGCCCCAAACTAGTACTTGCTTGGGATAAGGGCATACTAGGTGTCCCAATACTTCATGTATTTACCTTCTGGATTCTAATATATAGGTTGAGGTCCATCCTCAACCTCTCACTAGTCCAGGATGGTGATTTTTTAACAAAAGAAGCTTGAGTTGGAGGTTCAGAAATTTTGCGCTATTAAGATAATTCCCATGAGGGCAGACCAGAGGAGAACGTTATTACTCCCTCCAGTCCAAAACAAGTGATTTTTTGGCTTTTTTCTTGTGGTCCAAAATAAGTGATTTTTTCAGATTTTAAGAACGAATTAATTGTGTTTTTCCTACATTGCCCTTGGAGTAAATAGTGTTGAAGTATGTGTTAGGAGTATTTATGTGGGATAGTAAAGATTTATATGGTCAATTTCATTACTAATTAATATTAAAAAGTGAATTTCTTAATTTACGTGAAAACAAGCAAAAAATCACTTATTTGAGACCGGAAAGAGTATTAGTACGTCGCTATTACTGCTTGGTGAGGCTAGTTTAGTGGTGCTACCCTATGAGATGCCGACCTGATAGGGTGGGTACCACTATTACTAATTACTAGTTGGGTTGACGGGGAAGTAGAATTAATATACATTTTGATAGACCCATTATCTCACTGTGGTAATTAATTTGATTTTAGTTGTAAAAATACTCACGCACATGATTTTCTATGTTACTGCTTTGATACGGTTCGGTTCTTGGTAGCTAAACATCGTTTTAATTGAGAATAAAATAGATTTATAAGAAGTTAATTGTCAAGTGGCGAAGTGCTTTTATTCACATTATTCTAATGTGTTGATGTGCCACCGTATTTCATTATGTTATTTACAATTAGGATATCCAATGTCTTCTTCCTCCATTGCTGAGCAAGGCATGGGATTGAATACCATCACGGACAATCATATATATATATATATTTCCAATTTCTACTTTGCTGATTTATTGAACCAACATGACAAGCAAAAAGAGTAGAAAATAAATGATAAAGATGAACTTTTCACGATGTTCATTAATTTCATCAATGTCAGACAAGTAATGTGTCTGTAACAGGTAACACCGGAAGGCTGTTCTTATACCTATCGGGGGAGACTTCAACCCCTCTCTACGAACAGGACGAGTAGTATGTATTGTCATTCAACAAGGGAGATACAAAGAGCAACAGCCATCCCTGATAACAGTGAGATGAGTTGGATTACTGTATTCATCAATGTAGTCCTGCCACCACTATTCATTTCAGCCAACACCCCAGCAACCGAAATGTAGATGAAGCCGCCAGCAGTAAAACCCTGCAACATTATATTAGAATTTAGAAATAAGAAAGACACTCTTCTATGAATTCATGTTTATTTGACCGATAGCTTAAATAAGAATCTCACTTCAATCAATGACGACTGACCAGAATCTTGTCCCAACGTCAACGCCTACGTAGCAAGACAAATTTTTAGTTTAATCAAATGCGACAAGAAAGCAGAACCTTGGCTTATGCCAACAGATTATACTAACCAGTGCAGTTCCGGCTAGTGCCACTAGAGCAGATAAGAAGTTAAAGAAGAGAGCTTTGGAGACGCTGAACCCCGACCTTACCAAGATTCCAAAGTCACCTATCTGCATAGCAAACACATAATAAGGTTTAGGGATCATTAGATTCACATGAGAGTGAACATAAAGTAACGGACTACAACACAACGACCAGTATAGTAACGGACTCGAGTGAAAAAATTGCCACATTACAAGATGCAGCAGATGTGAGAAACGAGACGAAATAATTTTATCCAAGTAGCTACTAAGCTAAAAGGATCAAAAGTACCCTTCCTTACAGATTCCTACAAAGATTTATCTGCTATCTAATTTATGTGGGAACTAGTGATAATGGAGAGAGCTTTTCGTAGTTGAGGGAAAGAGAGTAACTTCGGGCGGCTAATATGCAACTGCTTATACGGGCAATCAATTAAAAACATGCGACAGTATTTACATGGTAATTTAGAAATAGTAGAAAGAAATATAAACGACCTCTTGAGGGAGCTCATGCGCGAGAAGAAACAAAGTTCTTGACCACCCGCCAACTGATCCATAAAGGAGGAATGCACTTCCCAATGCCATCCCATCAGTAAAATTGTGCTGTATCATACCATAAGATCTATCAATGTTCAGCAGCCAGATATGTCTAGTTGTTTGTGAGAAATCATAAACAAAGATGAAGGATTATGTAGTACATACAACACCATCAGAGAAGAGGTTGAGATAACCAAAGACAAGGCTTGACCGTGATTTAGCCTGTTCCTTTCCAACTGACTCAGAATTTGTAGAGCAATTTGCAGCATCTAAAACAGTATTGTCTTCAGCAGCACTGGAGCCAGTATTCCTCTGCAATAGTTAGCATATGAGACAAATACCAATAACAAATAACTGCAAACAAATAAATATATTTCAATGACTGCATATCCTTTTTAGATCTTTTCAAACGCTGTAAAGACAAACTGTTCAAAGAGATTTTCAATTTGGGAACGAATACAGAGCAGAACTGTTAAAATGAATGAAAGATACATTAGACCTAGTCTTACTCAATCTTACACCATATCAGAAAAAGCAGCAAAAGCCAACCTGAATCTTATGTTAATTAATTAATTAATTACAAAAGAAGGAATTAGTGGTCAGAGAATTTTCAGATGCAAATAAATAATTTTACAGAACTCCTAATGAGCATGTCATGCATGAAATTAAAACCCAGTTAAATGTGACCAATTTAAGCTGCAAAAGTTTTACAACATTTACGTTATGCAACTAGCAATTGCTTATTAATGTGCAATACTGTATGACAAGATTGAATTTAGTTCAAGTCAGAATGGAGTGTGGAAAGAAACAATATGACAACAATTAAACAATATGTGTTGACAAAGTAGTTGTTTGTCCTTTGGTCAGCTCACAGCATGCTATATTGCGGAAAGGGTCACAGGACCCTCTAAATTCTGAATAATACTCTTCGTTTCCAGTATTTGTTTTACTATTATGTGAAAGTTTACAAGTGCAGATCATCCTGACAAGAAATACACTCTACTGGATTTAAGCCTGGCAAAATATGGAACAGCAGGCATGTCCTGATTCTACCTTTCGGAGAATAGCTCCTCCACTTGGTTTTCCTCCATTGGGAGAGTCAGCAGACAGACCGTCCACTTCACTCCCTCCAGCTGTCTTTTCAGATAGGTTTTCGCTCTTCTCTTGAGACAGTTCCTGGAGATCGTCATTAGCATCATTGTCATCCTTCAATTTTGTGGTGTGCGTATGACGATGATGATGATGACCATGACTCCATTCACCGGCTCCTCCAGAAAAATCTTCAACGTACCTCACAAGCTTCTCAACAATAAGAAAGAGCACAATTCCAGCTGCAAACACAAATGTCTCATCAAACATTCAGCAGGGTGGCAACAGCAGCTGTGCAGTCAATGACATTACCAGAAGTGAATCAAATCTGAGGTACTTAGAAGATGAATTTAAGTTTAATACAAGCTAGAAAATACAAAATAGGAGTTATCTGAAGAAATCAAAATACAGTAGAAGGAAATTATCCAAGTTGAGAATATAAGAACTCACACCTCCCATCAGAAAAGATAAAAAGACACCACCCCTTCAAAATGATGAAAACTTTTGAGTTATATTGCTGTCCCACATCGGTGGAGGCTTCTTAAAGGATTTTATAAAGGTTTTGAGCCTCTCCACACATTGCTTTGAGTTTTAGGTTCGATACTCATATCCTTCTACGTTTGGCATCATGTCATCCTTAGTCAGAACCATCAAGCTCATGCTAGAGAAAATCTTGCAATTTAAAAGGTGGAATCATGATATTTATTAAAATAAATAGGCATTTACTTCAATTGGTATATTCTAACGCAAAAAAAGAATTCCGATATTTCCAATTTTGCAACCATGGGAAGCAAAACCTCCCCAATATGTTTCATGCATCTCTTTTTAAACATTTTGGGCTTGAAATGGTGTATGCCAAAATACACCGTGGACTTCTGTTATCTTCGCATAAACTGGATTTATCCAAATCGTCCAGTAGCATTTGGAAGACAATCCCTGCGGGGATTTGGTGGGCATATGGAAAGAGAGAAACGTGAGAGCTTTTGAAGACAAGAAGGACGACATTTTTAATCTTAAGCTTAAATGTTTAATCGTAAGCTTAAATGTATATCCTTCCTTAGTTTTTGGTTCAACAAAGTTCTGTTTTTTAGAGCCAGAGGCGTTAGTTGACTTTCTTAGCTCTTTACACATATTGTAAAGTTCTCTTTTGGATGTACTTTTCATCAGCACTTCCTTAGTGCTGGTTCATTGCTTTACATCAATAAAAAAAAAATACTTACTTCACCGATTAAAAAAAATTTAAACATATAAATTTAAAAAAACGAACAATGAAATTTAAAAACAGAATCAAGTCGAATAACTTACCCAAAATGGACAATCCAACAGAAAGATCCTCCAACGAATGCGCATGTGAATGACCGGATTGATCATGAAGATGATCAGATTCCACATGCTGATCGTGTGAGTGGGAGTGTCCACCACCTAAAAGAAGTGATCTTTTTTGGTAAAATTATTCAGTGCCACAAATAGTTAAGGCAACAATAAGTGTGTATATAGGCAGCATATAAGTCTGATCTATCATGTTCCTTCCCGCAGACAAATAGCTATATTCTAACAGCATCTTTAAGGATACTCATACCTACTTATTACTTTATTACTGCCTCATACCAATTTGCTTGCTATAGTTTGACTGGACATGGAATAGAAATAAAGAAGACTTTTGGCACATTGTTGAATTTGGCAAAGTTTGACGGGACATGAGCTTAAGAAAGAAGGAAGACTCTTTGATGAATCGGATAAGTATTCATAAGATACCAAAGGCAGCCTTCTACCAACAAATTTGTTTTTCGTATTTAGCGGGGTCCACTATAAGTCATGTCAATGGCAAAGTAGGAATGCAAGAAGTAATGGGGTTCTCAATATAAAAAAGTGCCAAGCTTATGAGGACGGACAAAAGAGGAAGTAGTGCCAAACGAATTGGACGGAAGGAGAGTTATTTTTCCCAAAAAACAATATTCATACCAACTCACATTTTATCTCAGGCGAATAATATTCATGCTAAGTAACATGCATCAGCACAACATTGGGACATAGACAAGAGCACAACAACGTTATTCAGTGTCTCCAAAATGAACTAGACAAGTGAACTGAAAGTAGTGAAAGTGAAAAAGGGAGCTACCCACGCACTCAGGGGCAGCAAGATTGACAAACCTACCTTTGATAGTGTAAGCTAGTGAGTTCTAGTAAGGCTGGCAGCTTCAGGATTACTAAGAAGTATGTCTGATGTAAAGGATCTTGCGTATGTCATTTTAACAGTTACCAAGCTAAGTAAAACAAAATTATGATGGAGTGGAGCTAAGAGTTTCTGTTATTTAAAGGTAAGTGAGCCTAAATGCAATATGCAATATTACTCCGTCGTTAATTTAAGATTTAAGAATCATACCGAAAGCATGTGGCAATTGGTGAAGGAAAGCATCCCCCAGCATGGCTCCTGCCTGTGTAAGTCATGAAGTCTGAAAGAATGAGAAAACTTTTATCCTAGTAAATAATTTAAGAAACGACCGTCCAATAACTTTATTAAGCATATACAAATGAATTAGTATGACTTCCAAATCGGACAGAACTCATTTAGCAGGCAGCATTCATATGTATAGTAAGACAGATATCCTGATAAATTTAAGGATCATTTTCACATATAAGGGAAAAATTACAATTTGAAAAAATTCAAGTATATTATTCATTATAACAAATAAGATAATTCACAAGCAGAAGACCATCAATAGATGCTTTTCCATCTATCTGATAAACATCTCACCAACTGAAGCCATTTGTTACACTACATATACGATTGTTAACATATGTGTGGGTATGAACATCTTTTTTAAAGCTACACAGAACCTTCAGAGAAGACTTAGTTTCAAATAGCTATAAAGTATAAGCTACTGAGATATAATTATAGCTAATAGAACACTTCCTCATCACAAATCAATTATCCTACTTTCATTTCTAAGCTGTCTAGAAAGTGAATTTCCAGATAAGAAAGACATCTTTCCTACCTACTCTAATATTCAACATCAGCTACTAACAACAAGAAACACCACCTACATTATGTTTTCAAAAGTGGACTACAAACAAGTTAATTTTTTCTCCAGTTCTCACCCGCTTTCTTAAAAGGAATAAAACCTTATTTTTGTTACCTTCGATACCTCTGCCTAGTAAATCTAAAACAATTAATAGTGGATGGAGGGAATATGAGCAACAGGAGGATCTTCCTCACAAGCATGATTAAAGCTGTTTCTGATAATTTAAGAAAATGATTTTCAAATAATTTATCAATAAAATCATTTTACAAAGTTCACTTTGGTTGTAACTTACAAAAAACTATAACATTGATAATTCCATTTAAGTTAATAAAACTTAAAATATGTAGAAAAATAAGTTGCACAAAAAAAATACATTTTAGTATAATACGAAATAAACCTTTTTATTTATGAAAACACAACTTGCTAATAGTTAAGTTAACCACCGGATTTAGAATTTTACTAGCGATTAGGAGAAAACTGTAACAATGGCATAAATATTATTTCATTATCTGGACAATCAAAAAAATATTATATCATTACATGCATTTATTATTGTTCAGCATTTGCAAAATTATTGAACTTCAGTAAAACATTGAAATACTGGTTGAAAGTGTATTTAAATATCGGTTTCTACTCACAAATGTTCAACTTTCACAAACTATTTTCTAGGTGAAGTTTATGTCCCAACATAATTTCACCTTCCACAAACAATTTTTTCAACTTGAAAACAGAGAAACAGAAGAAATTGAACCAACCACGGAAAATATTCAGGAAATTCTAACCCATAAAAGATCATTCTCACCCCAAATAACGCCAAAGAATCAACAACAGCTTTTGATGGCTTCCCTTTGACTGCAGGAGACAAAAATTCTTATTAGGTGTTTCAAAATGAAGATAAGCAATGAATCTTAAAGAAAAGGGCGGATGCATAAAGAATTTAAGCTACTTACGAAATATTACAGGCAAAATAATCAGGCAGATAAGGGAAGCCAAGCTCACCAACAGTGAGCAACCCATTGCATTGACCCATAGACCTGTCAATGAACCCAGAGAAAGCTCTCAGTGACAACTAAAGACACCCATTATAGAGATCTATCAAAAAGGGCCCCAATGTCATGCGCCATAAAAAAGTTATTTTACATATATAAGAGCAACTGTGGAGACTGAGAGCTCACTGATTTTGAAAATCATTTGCGTATTAGGTGTTAAATGGGCATTTTTATAATTCTGTATATGTCAGGCAATTTAAGGCCATCTTGTGAATGATTTACTTAAAGTTCGTGTCTTTCAGATGAAATCAAGAGTCATATCAACAATGATACTTCAAGTAAAGAGATACCCCAAAAGAAAAGTTCAAGCAAAGAGATTTGACATCAAAAAATGCATGTCATCCACTCAAACACGCAATTAAAACAAAATATCTTGCATCCTGATGAAAAAATAAGCACGTTCAGATGATTTTATGGATCGGACAAGTCCAACTGTAGGCCAAAACAAGAGAATGCCAAACTATATTACTGAAGTTTGCATTGTGAGTTGAGTTCTAAATAATGTGACATATCCTATCCACCTTTCGATTAAAACTGTTTGGAAGACATATATAATGTGATGATCAAAAAAATTTATAAAGTGACATCTTTTCAAGCTATGGCAGTGTTCAGCCATTCTTCAACCAGTGGCGGATCTACATTGTCATTTGAGGGTGCTTAAGCACCCATTACCTTTAATCATATGTAGTAAATTTGCATATACAATTATAAAAATATGTAGATAAATATTGAGTGAGCACCCACGAATAAACTCTTTTTTTCTCTTCTTTTGGAATACTTATCGGTCAGCACCCATAACTTTAAAATCCTGAATCCGCCATTGTCTTCAACCCCATGGAAAAACCACAAAGTTACCTTTACAGTGTGCATTTTATATTCTAGACATGATTCATTTCCATTGTCACCTCCTTTACCACTGAAATAATAGCTAACGGAAACATGCTAGCACCAATTTGTTGCCATACCAAGTGAAAAACCTTATTACACACACTCAATACCTCCCCTGCTTCAAATTGTGGCTGATAATAGCCTTTACAGGAAAAGACAAGTTGGTATATGCAACCTCTTCTAGCATTGGGGAAAAAACATCCGTTTGCGACATACTTATACAGATATTTGCTTTCAAAATTAGCTATGAGAAAAGGTGGTTTTTAACCTCTTGAAAGAATGAAATTAAGCAAAACAATAGGAAGCACCGTTACAATATCGGTGTATGCTAAAATCCGACAACAACAACAAACATCTAAATCCTAAGCTTGTTGGGGTCAATTGTACGAATCCTCACTATCTACTCACTCCTTTTTAACCCTTAGACCTAGGGATTCTCGGACCTGAAAAACAGGATTTACTCGACCGAAGGGAATGATGCATAGCCGATCACGGGTTCAAGCCGCGGAAATAACCTCTTGCATAATTGCAAGGTAAGGTTGCGCACATAAGACTCAATGTGGTCCAATCCTTCTCTGAACCTAATAAATAGGAGAGTTTAGTGCACCGTGCTTCCCTTTATTCAGTTGAATCCCCTTAACATGAGTAAAAAATTTAGTATACTGTAGTGGTAAAGGGGTTTTAAAAATTGCCTTAGATCACGAATTCAAATCATGTGATACGAGTGTGAATTTCTGGCTGCGCCATTGAGCTAAACCCCAAGTACAAATGATAATGACATTTATAAGCAATAAAAATATGAATATAATATACCAAGACCAGTAAGATCCTTGGCTCCATGTCCATTATGATGATGATGCACATCCACGTCATCATGGGACCCAAATCCTAACAGCTTCAGATCCTCCTCTTCTGCTAATTCTTCTGGAAGCTTCCTCTGCTTAACTTCACTCAACCCATGATGATGATGATGCCCCAGATGGTCATGGTCATGCCCATGCTCATGACCATGACCATGGTTACACTGGTGAGCTGATACAGAAGACCCAAAAATCACTAACCCTAAAGAAATAGAAATGATTAAACAGAAACAGATCTGTTTCAGTAAAGATTCCATCTTTGACATTCTTTCAATCTGGGCACGAACAAAATCAGGTAAAACCCCTAAATTTATGGAGGGTTTAGAGGCAAGGGGTGATAAGGGCGTGTTTGGTAAAAGGTTGTTTGGAATCAAGAATTGCGGTTTTTGCAAGTGCCTTCGATGGTGAAGACACAAACAGCGCAGAAGAAGAGTATTATTATGCCTATTATAATGCCGAATGTTACTACATCCATAGTATAAGCAGTTTGACTTTGAAATAGGGGCCTCAAGTGTGTAACAAAAATGGGGTTTGGTCCTCTGAGAATTGCAGAAAGGTTGTACTGAATTTAAGGATAACATAGTGAGTGTTAGTACTATGGTTTTTGTCTTTTAATTATGAGAATTGGGTGCTAGGGTCAAATCACTAATCATTAGACGCCACCTTTTAAAAATTATTGATTTAGTAGTCGGCCGATAAAAAATTCGTAATAATATGACAATTACACTCCTGACAAATCGTGTGATCTACAATCTCATTCGTGCAAAAATATCTCATCCTCTCCTTTGAGCAACTTTATCAAAAAACCAGAAACTTGTCCAGATTCATCTTCAGAATCACGCTTGCATGAAGTTGTTAGGGGTTGTCCTGGTTTTAAAACTCTATGCTAATGCATGCTGAAGTTATTTATCCTGCAACCTACAGTTTTATCATTAGTTTCATCCGAAACTTCCGTCTAAACATGCTGAAGTTATTTAGTTCATTTGTTAAAACAGTTTAAACATGCTGAAGTTATTTAGTTCATTTGTGAAAACTTGAGACTAAATATGCTTAAGCTTTTTAATTCATTTGCTAAAATTTCAGACCAAACATGCTTAAGTTTTTGTCTTGCAATATGTAATTTTCTAATGAGTTTTTGCTAATGCATGT